>CALNXK010000036.1:1950000-1997500 GCA_942486035.1 Porites lobata
TGCGACCACTCCCTCATCAGATGAACCTTGCGTATTATCGACTGAAAAGAAAGGACGGATCACATGACGCTCATAGTCCTTTCCACTTATTTCTCTTTTAATCTGCAATTCCATTTCCTTGATGTCTTGATGTGGTTTATCTGCATGTGTTCCTACAATAAACACTGGAGGGCGAAAGTAAGGCAGATCCTCCGATTTTGTTGTCCTTTCACTCACGTCTGGTTTTAATGAACACATAGAACTGACGGACACCAGCCACGATAACAAATTTTCCAAATTAGTTTCGTTGTTTGGGTTATCGAGAAGAATTTCATGGACTCCTTGTCGGAAACAAGGCTGAGCAGTTTCCATCAACCCTTTGCTGAGGTTGTACACGAGCATATAAACTGCTCGTGTCGATAAAAAAACTGGGTAAGATGCATAGTAAAGATGTTGGCCAGCGAAGTCCCACAGATCAAGTGTCATATGACGTTCAACTGGTGTTGTATCACTTTGAAGGTTTAAGCTTTTCAAATATTGAACAAGATGATCCATAAATTCATCTGGAGGCAAACTGGGATCGACTTTTAAGTCAGTTGGGACGGCTGTACTTGTTTCTTTTTCGTCGGCTTTACTAGAAGTACCCTAAAACGACTTTAAATGTTAAAATGATACTCTCAAACGAGACAATTAAACTAAAGAATCCTTCGTTACTAACTGGTTTGTATCTGTATTCTCACAAGCACATTTGGACACTGATAAACTTTAGCTCTACAATTTGAAATATATCCCCTAGGCTTTTCCCTTAGAAAACAAGAAGCCCAGGAGATGAGTCTGACTATATTTTGAAAGGACATTTTCATGACGACTTTATTGCGAAATCCTGTCCTTACACAGCGGTTGCTGTGAGGCGTTTGAGATCTAAACATTGTGGCACTCTCCTGATCCGTCAATTAAGATTTTGGAACTGAACTCTCACGCAAAAAATCACAAGTCACAAATCGAACTGAACATAAATAGGTTGGAAAATAACGGTCGTTTTGGGGGCAAAAATCACCATGAAATCGTCACCTGTTTGTACCTGCGATTTTGAAATAACACCACTTAAACATCGCAGAAAAAAATGCTTGAAACACCACCTTTGCAAGCTCACCTTAAGTAGGCTTAGGCGACAGGAAATAGACGAGACACGAGGGACCGACTAACATCGGCAAAAAATAGTCTGCTCGTTTGGTTATGGTTCTTAAGATCTCGCCCCTAGGAGAAGATACTTGTAAATCAGTTGTCCACGACCCTTCAAAAAATATGACGTCACAAGGGGAACAAGGAAACATGCTGGCGGTAACGGGCCGCTGAAGTGTGAATGGATTGAGCGATTTACACTTGCTAATCCTTATAATGAGGTACGCCAGCCTGAGAACTACAGAACTCCATGGAAAATATATAGGACAATTGAGTCAACTGTATGTAAGGAGTTTCCACTGGGAGTGAAACACTGATCTGTCATGTTTACACTCGCTCCAACAAGGATGTGCCTCCTTATGCTCGTCTCCTGGAACAAAATATAAACTAACTGGGGAGGGGGGGGGGGGGGTAAACTGACCTGATTCATTTGAGAGTTGAGGAGGGTTGGTTTCTCTTCCATCAATGACTCCACATTCGTTTCTTGTTCCTGAAGTTCTCGAGGACCGTCAAAACCAAACTACAAGATAAGCCGATAAAGATGAACCAGTTAGTAATAGGAACCAATTGTATCCAAAATCTTACAAAGGCTCTTCTTGGAAAATTGTTGTTCAATTTCATACGCGTTCGTTGGGGGATTGGGTACAGGTCCGTGTATTATCAACACAAGGCCCCAAACTTAGAAAGTGCAAACCGAGCAAAATCTTCACGTTTGGTGTTTATCTGGCCAATAAGGCACTAATGAGATACAGAAAATAAAAAGCGCAAAAATTACTAAAGCTACGTGAAAACAGACGCAACAACTCCCAACATTGTTGGGCCAACAATGTTGACCGGTTTCAAATTTTCCGCAACGACTCCCAACAGCACGCAACAACATGCAACAGGGTGTGCAAACAGAAGCAATATGTAACATCCAACAATGTTGCGTCCGTTTGCACGAGGATTTAGAGATATATGGACGTCCGGACAATGTGTCTGGCGATTAATACATATCTTGCTAAATTTTCGAAAATTTGAATGGTTGTATCTGATTAAAACCACGTTTGAGGATTTTGTAAAGTTGGGTGTGCTCTTTTCAGGTTTAGATAATCCCTTATATGTGGACCAGAACTAAGTCCCCTCCTTATGAAATCAGGCAATAAACAAACAGAGCCTTCAGATAATTACGCTTTAAAAGATAATCATCTGACCAAGACAACGACGCTTTGTTTTCGTTATATGCAGTACGAGAATGTGTTGTTGGTTTCTCTTTTTGTTTGTTAGCCTTGAGTTAATTTGAAGTACCGCACAGAGCATGTGTTCTGTGCGTTGGTGGCTACATTTCTCTGAAATATTCCTTATCACATCCTGCCACTGCGGTGCGCATTTACACAATTGGTTAAAGGAGCTGTGTCACGGCTACTGCGCATGCTTGCATTTGACAGATGCAAATGATGTAAACAAGGCCATGTTTATATGAGCCCATGTGAAAAGCCGACTCGCGCTGCGAAACCTTCATCGAGATTCTTTATTTTCGTTAGAACCTTTTACAGAAATGAGCCTTTCTTCGGAACAAAGTAGCTCTTTTGCGGTATGTATCCGTGTATTAATTTAGCCACAACTTTCTTGCCGCTTTTGTAGTCAGCGACTCGCGCTCTACTCTTCCCGGACTTCTGAATACCGCAGTTTATTCCACTCGATTGCGCGAAATCTAGTCAACATTATTTCCTTCCCGTTTGCGCAGGACAACGTCCCTAACTCTTGCCAGTGTACAAGCACTTGCTCTACGAAAGCAGGAAGAAAAAGGACTGGATGTCCTTGCAAAACAGCCGGTCGCTTCTGCGGAGAGGCCTGTTCGTGCAGTCGACGAAAGCCGTGCAAGAACAGAGAGGTGGGGAAACAAGGCTCGGTTGAGGTCTAAAATTCGCTAGTAGGAAGTACTAGTACAGTTTGCGATTTCTTTTTTATCATGTGAAGGCTGCATCCGTGGCATCCCAAGGATGGGGATTCGTGCAAGGACCGCCAGGCCAACCGGATAATGGTTTCCCTTGTACAAGTCGTTGATCGTTGCTTCCCCTAAATGGAGCAAATTGTCTTTTGTTTTAGTGTCTCGTTTGTGTGTCATGTTCTGAGGTGTGCAAGATTTCTTAGGGAAGTCCCCTTTTTATTTGTTATTTTCTCGTCGATTACGCTCTTAAAAGAATCTAGGTGTCAAGCTTCGACAGAATGTGATAAAAAGTAATTGTCCAGCTACTCTAACAAATTATTGCACTATTTTTCAACCTCACAGGAGTTTATCCAAACCCTGGAAGAGGAGCTAGCAAAAAAAACTTGCTACAAGAGCTCTACAGAGGGGAGTGGGCAGCATGGACTATATAGATATGCTTCTTATCCAGGAGGACCCAGAAGATGAGAATGATGATGCCGCTCTCCCATCTTCCCTTTCTCTATCCCCCCAGAAGTGTCAAGTCCAGCACCACCGAACCCTGCCCAATCTACACCTGCATCCACCCCAGCCTCAGACTCGAGCATATCTGGAACATCAACTTCAGGTGGGCCCTCATCTTTCAGGCCACCATCAACAGCATCTATGGCAAGGTCAAGTGAACCAGTGCCTGAGTGGTGCAAATGTGGACATTGCCGCAGAATGTCGCAGGAGGTTGAGAACCGGTGCTGTAATTCTAGAGACTGTGTCTCACTTAGCGCACGCTTTCGCAAGCTATGCCTGGACCCTGATTATTTACAATTAAGTATAAAGTGTTCAGGGGATATCAGAAACGACCGTCAAGATAATAGCAGCAGAGCCTTCCGAAAGGCTGCCTATCGTCATTATATAATTGAAGACTATGGCTACCTTGGAAAACACAAAAGAAGGGTATGCCCTTCATGCTGTGTATGGAAAATTCGAGAGCACTACCCTTCCTCAACTGGGGTGTACATGGGGTTCAAACCTCGCTAAAATGGAAATAACTTTTTGATAGGTTTCTACAAGGAATTTTTAATTAAAGTGGGTTTGTTCAACCTCATGCCATACCCCCAACCCCACCCCCCTCAAAAAAAAGGTTGTCCTGGATTGAGTACCCCTGTGAATATTACCCCATGAAAACAATAGCATTACAGCTGTATTTGTATTGTGGCAGTGCAAGCAAATTTTATAATATGGATAATTAGACTCACAAAAATGGATTCCAACAGTTAGTTCAATAAGGACCAACCTACTCCGGCACATTTACTGACCAATCCTTTGTCTTCGGTTAACTTTTGCATTATTTAGTTTCACATATTGTGCATTAAAATTATTAAACAATTATCATAGGTTATATTTATTGTCAATTTATTGTCAAAAACATCACTGTTGCTTGTTGTGCATCATACATGACAGTCCTTCTTTGATGAATATTTTCTTACACTGCACATGAATACATAAATGTTCCATATTTATTACATATTTTACATCGTGTTTCCTAGTTTTTCTTAAACCTGCTGCTGTGCTGAATAAAGAGCTTGCGTGAAGGTGGGGGTGGCACCACAGCAATTGTAGGGGCTATCCTCCTTGGGTCATCAGGTTCCATTGGGACCGCCCTCTGCATATTTTCATTATCCTCCACACGTAGACGAAACACTTTAGCCAGAAGCATCCAAATATAACCATAGTCTTTGGCCTGCTTTACAATTTTCACATTCCAACTCTTTGTTCTTTGGTTGTACTTCCGGGTCACAGCAACCTCGCCTAGCACATCTTCTTGTTCAGGAATATCGAGGTGATAGTTCCAGTCAATGGCAGCTAATTGTTTTCTTGCTTTGTAGACTTTCTCCCTAAAAAGAACAATTGATCAAAATAGACAGTGTTCAATGAGACCTTTGTTCACACAGTGCAATTTTTTGAAGTATACAACAATATTTGAGCTCCCCTTCGCTATACCCTACAGATAATATAAATACTATGAACTTTTAAAACTATGAAGTGTCGTTACTTACGTGTAGGAAATTCTCTTGCTGGCATACATCAATGACAGAGAGTTGGCTCGTTCTAATGCGCCTGTATGCCTAAAAGTAAAATAAATATTTTTGAAAAACATGGTTAAATATACATGTAATAATTAAAAAAGGACAATGAATTGAGCTTGACATAGAAAGGCATTTAGGGGCTGGCCAACACCTTAAGAAGGTTTTCACAAGGTCCACAGTGGCAATAAAAAATAAACCCTTGCCTAAGCCTGACAACGTTAACACTACTGAGCTTAGTTTAAGGAATGGGGCTGCTCAGAGTTATTGAAATAGTATTCATTAACACATTATTCTTTTAAGTTTCCTCCCTACATTTCTTTTGCCAAGGACCAAGCAGACAGGAATACAAACCAAAATATTTTTTCTTTGAACACCATAACAGTCATCCATAAACATTATATTTGAATAAACCAACGTATTGAAATAAGATATATATTTAGTCTTTCTTATGAAAACAGGGTTCCCCTTATATACCTAAATCTGGTGTAGTACTTGAAACTTTCAAGAAGGTCAGGATCCAGGATAATTTTTTCCAGTGCCTCAAACTCTTTGGATCTCCTGTCAAACCATGGAAGCTGGTGGTTTTCCTCAGTGATTGGCTCGTGGTCACAATGGCCATCAGCCCACTCATGTTGATTGCACACATGGTGTAATAGTGAGATCCAGGTATCCTGATTTCATAATAGTAAAATTTCATTGAAACAGATATAACAAGATGATAATGACATAGGGTCTGTTTACATGGAGGTAGGGAACCCCATGTAGGTGAGGTAACCCGCTTTGGTGGGGTATCCCGCTTGTCCATATAATATCTCATTTTAATTTGACAGACGGGGTGACCCACCACATTTTACCTCACCTATCGGAGGTCCCCCACCTCCATGTAAACAGACCCTAAAACATTGTGAAGAAACAAAGTTTTTACGGCCTGAAGTAATATAATGTGATAATTTTCAAAAAAGTCTTTGAAAATTGATTCAGAGCTGTCACTAAGATTTCAAGTTGCTTGGTACATAAAATAAGTAGGCACAGAATCAAACAACGGGGGGTTTCGTTTGGTTCCATTTTTCTTCTATTTTCCTTTGAGTGTAGCTGGGGGCCACATAGACCCATCACCTCTTACCGACAGCCCTGTTATTAATTACTTTAAAAAAGATGATAAATTGGAATTACCTTCAATATCTTCAGAGCTTCTAGGTCATTGCCTTCGACTTCAGATGCCAGACTGCAACAGTGCCAAAAGTGTCTAACAATGTGGTCAGACCAAAGGGCCACTTTATCCATCCCCTTTGCACTTCCCACCTACAGAAGATCAATAACAAGCCTTAAATTTTTCTCTCTGGCAGAGATAAATGCAATGACTCAAAAAAATAAACCTACATTGACAGTCCAATCATCATTGTCAAACTTTGAGCATTTAATTCTCTACAGATTATGTTAACAACATTTCTTAGTCCATTCCTGGCCCATTGGTTAAAGATATGATTTGATTACCCTGGAAATATACAACAGTGAAGTACACTACATGGGCGTATTTACAAGTGACAACACAATGTATGTTTATGTTCTATTTATAGGAATGAGTCTTGCCAATACATGGGACAGAGTCACATATTAGAAAGAATTACACTAAATTTGTTCTTTGTGGCCACTGCAAAATTAATATAATATCAACTCTAACTCACATTTGAAAGACACTTCCGGATTCCTTTTGACTTATGCCAGACATCAAGTGAGTGGAATATCTGTCTAAAAGCATCAGCTAGAATACAAGGAAAATAGTTTAGTATGTTTACAAAATACAAAGTAAACTACTTGAGTTCATTGATAAATAGAAAGCATAGAAAACCCACAGGCAAAAAGCATGAGTTGTAAATAACAGCAGAAATTTTGGTAAGAATATGGAAATGACAACACAGCTAACCCATTGATGGTTTGGTTCAATTGATGAGAAAAATGTTGACAAGAAAAGCACAACCTAATGATCATAACACCACCTTTCGAAATTATTGGGAAGATCAACGTGCTTTTTCATACTTACAAGAAGCAGTTGTCATCTTCACTTTCTGCAAACGAATCTGTCGCAGAAGAGTTGCTGCTACTGTCACTATTTGAGTTGACCTCAGAGTGGTCGGTGCCTGTGATGTCAATGTCACTGTGGAAAAGGTGCAGCAGATTTACAATAAACATCTCTCTAAAAGTACTGTTGTACCTAGCTAACAGAGGTTTTCGTGCACAAAAATAAATAAAGAAAGAAAAAAACCAAAGGGAAATACCAAACTGAACTACTTGAAAGAATAGTTACTAAAACTTTCTTCCTCATCCATCATGATTTATTGAATGTTCAGACATTCACTCAATGAAAACCTGATGCATCTAAAATTTTTATCACAGGAAGAACTTCAAATTGCTCCTTCACCGTTATGTCCGAGACAGATATGTGAAATATGGAAACAAAAAATCAATACCGAAATGACAACCTACCTATTGTCACCAGCCATTCCAGCAACTGGACTTTCCACTGGTGGAGCAATGACAGAACCGTCATACTGGCCTCTTTTCACAGGGGTCGAGGTGTGGAAATTAGAATCATCTGCAAAACAATATACAACATATTATAACTTTTATTTCAATGAAAGCAGAATTAATCCCGATGGACTGTGTCCATAAATGTTCCGGCCACATGCACTGCTCACATCCCTCAACAGGGATTCCAGATCGATCTTGTGCATCTTACCTGCTTGGGGTTGTTGTACTGCACTTGACTCTTCCGTACTCTTCTTCATGGCTTGCTTGGCTTTTAAACTGTTAAAATACAGTAATATTTAATAGGTAGTTAGATTCGACGTTGCAGCTTAGACTAAAAAGCAATATAAATGTAGAAGTCTTATTTTCTCACCTTTGTTGCCTTCGCATCTCAAACGACAACAAATGCTGCAAGAAAGCAGTGTCGGTGGAGAAGACACACTGAGCTTTCAGCGTTTTAAATGTGTCCAGAATGTCACAGCGGACGTAAATCCTTCCATGGGACTTGAGCCACGAACTCCGAGAGTCAGATCTCTTCTCTATGCTCCTAACAAAGCTTCCAGGTGACAAGAGCCTACGGCCACTGCCGTAGCGTTTACTGCCTCCAGCCGACATCCTTCGCTTGGAGCGCTAAATAGCGCTTAGGATTTCCACAATTCTCCAAAAAATTACTGTAACACGAAAGCCTTATGTCTAAATAATTTAAATATATAGATAAAATACAAAACGAACACCGATTAGCGACGATGGAAACAGATTTTCACTTGATTTGTGAGGATTCGCGTCAGTTTGATTTCTTGTTGGGCTGAACACTTTTCAAAGAATTGAGCATGCGCAATGCATGTGACACGGCTCCTTTAATTTACTTTTAACCGACCGCTGGTATACGGACTGCGGCAGCATGACATTTACACACCTTTATAGGCATTCTTAAACTTAACGACTACGTAGCCTAAGTATCAGGCGTTTCTGCGGGAAAGAGGGAAGAGAGAAGCGAAAAGAGCAACGTTGTTCCCATCTCCTCTCCTCTAACCCCTTAAGAAAGGGCAGACACCAAGGCAAGCGACTACGGGGCTAAGAAACGTGATAGTGGCTGGGTATTCTGAAGTTGCTCCTCTTTGGTTTACCTGGACTAGATTAACATCTCCCTCTTTCTCGAATTGGTTGTCTTCGTCATTGATTTCCTCATCTCCTCCTTCTTCGTCGTCGGTATTCACTTGGAGTTTCTTAGCCACCATCTTTGCAAGATCAGCAGCAAATTGAGACACGTCCCACTTTTCATCAGTGCGTTTCCAGTTCTTTACTCGATCGATGTCTACTTCGAATTTCGAGGGCTCAACTTCGATTCCGTCAGTGCTTTCCTCCGCAGGGTCAAATGGCAGACTTAAGAAGGACTTCTTCAAACTTGTCTTTCCCGCACGATCTTGACCAATTAGCATAATTCGCGCTCGGTACACCTTCACTTTCCCAGTCTTTAAAGCATTTTTATAGGCAAGCTTTGCTCTTGGTCCTCGTGCGATGATCTCACTTGGAACTAAAAAAATCATATAAATTTTTGTCAGTCAATATTGATGTTTCTCACGATTTTTATCGATACAAAAGAAAGAGGATAATTTAGGATAACTTTTGGGGGCTTTCTTTGCTGTGATGCATGAACTTGAGATCGAATAAGCTTCCAATCTGTAAACAAAAGCTAACAAAATTAATTATCATCCGAATCAGAGCCAAAACCTGGAGAAAGATCCACCTAAATGCTCTATTATAGCCTTTCATGCTTGTATAATTTTTTCGGAAAAAAACCAAAGCTACTTGATCTGTTCACCATGTCGTGGAAGGAAGATTAGAGAGATCGAGTTGAAATAGCGACCCAGAGAGGGAGAAGGAGACCTTAACTTTTTTATCTCTTGGCTTTTAAATGTGGGGGTTCAGCGACGGAGTAAGGAACATTCGCGCACCACAAAACAACGCCAGCATTTATCACAAGCAACGAACCTTGTTCGTTGTTTGGTTACAAGCAACCAACCTTGAAACACAGAAACTCACAAATCGGATCGAAATCCACCAATCACAAATCCCAAACCATGACATTTTGAACCCGCTGAAGTAAACTTGAGTTTTCTAAGAGGTCCGCTAAGATGACTGGCGGCAGCGAAAAATGCAAATGTGAATTGGCTTTTGAACCTCAGAATTTGCATGTTTATGAAAAGCGCAGAGTGTACGCTGTTGTTCGAGAGTTTATCTTGATGATCTTGCCTAACATGTTGGAGACGAGATGAACGAAATGTACGAATCAATGTGATTTTTTAGTGTGGGCCTACCGCGAACAGTGTGTGCATTTTATCTTGTGCGACATTTTTTTAACGGGAGGATCGAAATGCACCAATCATAGAAAGACAATTTTAATTGCAACAAGAACGCTCTTATTAACGTTGAGTTTCGCTTGCTTGAAGCCCATAGGGCTTGGAGATAAGTTTTGCTGTCAAAGGCGGTGGTGCTGTTATGCTACTTTTTAGTTTTAAATACAAACGAGTGTTATATGTCATAATGTAACTACTCAAAACGTAAAAATTTGCAAGGAGAGACAGGCCGCACATCCGGCTTAGTTTCACACCCGTGTGAAACCTTTGAAAACCTATTGATATAGCTCCAGTGAGGAGAACTCTTTCAGGGAGTTTACACTCAAAACATTGAACGATGATTTTCATCAGTATGAATATATAAATAGCTTCTATGTAGCGGACTAAGATACGGCCCGGTACAGTTTTGTTCAGTAAAGGAAAAATGTGTAAGTTTAGCAGAACTTTATATAACAGACAGTTAATTCAGTTCGCGCGTATTCCTGTTGAATTTGTCGTCCGTTTTGTAAGATATCAAAATCGCGTGAAAGTAATTACATTTTCCATAGCTGCTTAGTGTCTACTTTTGATATCTGTTAAGTTATCTGATTAGCTTCTTTATTAGAACTAATCATGAACCGAGGAGCATCTACACATGAAGGGAAATCTGACATAAGACCTACACATGTTCAGTGTCTTATTACATTACGTAACAATATCTTCCGTACAGCTGATGTTTACGCGATCTCAGAGTACAATTTTTAGAGCTGTACACAGCATGCATTTTATCACAGCACCACTGGGATAAAGCGTTTCATTTTCCAGGAAAATTTCACTTTCTCGTCATAACAATCACTGATTCAGTCAGACTTGAAGTAGTTTACTTAAATTCACTGCTTAGTACAGCGAACGGGGTTATATTCTGTGAAATTTACCTACACTCTGCGGCTCACAGTGACATCACCACAATCCGCAATTTATTTATTTTTTTTATTATTATTATTTCAGTCTCTATCAGCACTTAAACAAACAAACAAAAATAATAATAATAATATAATAATAAAATTACAATACTTTAAAGTACAGTATATTGTATTACAGTCTTGCTACAAAAGTACAATAAAATGCGAGTCTAATGTTAAGTATAACCTTATTAGTTGAATTTAGATACAGCTAGCGAACAAACTTCTTCTCAATTAAAGGTTTCCATGTATTATAATAATATTGAGGTGAATTAACGCTTACTGCAATTTGTTTTTCTATCTCAGCTTTGTTTACCACTATAGTTAGACAAACACTTAATAACAAAGGCTCTTCTGTGATACTACAACAGTAGATATATTTCGCAAGTAGTAAGAGATGATTAGTTAACTTGAGGAGGTTGTTGATAGTTCTAGTGCTATTGAAACGTGAGATTTGTACCAGTACAGGAAAGCTTCCCAGAACTCTGAGAAGAATTGACACGAGACTAGCATGTGTTTCAGATCTTGTTTTGTTTCCAAGCAAAGATAACAGAGATCGCTATTGGCGATATTAGCTCTGAACAATTTTTCCTTAGTGAAAACTATGTCGTGTAAAATCTTGTAATGGAACGTAATTAGCTTTGTTTCTTTCGTGCTAGAAAAAGCTACGTTAAAGTAATCGTTTATGTGGTCTGGTGGAAACCCATTGTCAATAAGGCGTTGTGTGGCTGTCGGTATCTCAAATATGTGATTAACAAAATTCTTACGTGTAGCCATGGTTGTTAGTGCTTTCAAGCTCTGACTGTGCTGTGTAGGTTGTTCTTGTTGTACGTTCGTTTGTAATCAATTCATTTGGAATTGCTTTTATTACTCCGTAATAAGTCATAAAATGTGCTTTTATTTGGTAGCGGGTTTTAAATTCTCCGTAAGTAATGAAATCAAGATTACGATCAAGAAGGTTTTCTATAGTGGAAACTCCTCCACTAAACCAAGTTCGGAAGAAGATTGTATTATTATCAATTTTAATACCTTTGTTGTTCCATATGATCGTGTTTTTTATACCTGGCTTAGTATTATCTTGCATATCCTTAAACTCAAACCAGTATTGCAGTGCTCTTATGTAAAAGAGTGGTAACTCCTTAATGCTGATATCTTTGATGCTGCAGTAGCACTTAGAGAGGAAGGAAGAACCTCCCAAGTGTGAAGTGGCTTCATTAGGAATAACCGTCCACGCTGAATTCTCATTCAGTCTAAAGCGCTTTATCCAAATGCATTTTTAAGGCTTTGTTCATTAAGGAAAAATCAATCATGTTCAGTCCCCTATTCTCGCGTTCGCCAATAATTGTGTTCCTCTTTATTTTGGCTATTTTGTTGTCCCAGATAAAGTTAAAGGTGACCTTGTTAAGCTGATCACAGAATTTTTCAGGGAGTGGAAGAACAGATGCAATGAAAATAAGTTTTGAGAGGCCTAGAGATTTTATAATATTTCTTTTTCCTAGTATAGTTAATTTTCGTCTCTTCCAGTTATTCAGTGTGTTTTCCAAAGCATCTAATTTGTCATAAAAATTTAATTTAACACATGTTCTTTAGCAGTTCGAAAAGTGTACCCCTAATACAAAGACAGATTCCTTTGGCCACTTAAAGTTGAAAGGGGTATCTTCTCTATTCTTCCATTTTCCGAGCCATATAGCTTCTGACTCTACGCTTTATTTCACGCCTTATTTCTGTACCTGTTTAAGGGGGTGTTTACATGACACTGGGGCGACTTTCGTCCCAGAGCAAGTTCACTCCGGTTCCCCCTCTTAGCTCTATATTTGTTTACATGATACCACCACAAAATGTTATGCCGGCGCCAGTCACCCCGGCGTGAGTTCACCCCGGTTCTCGTACGGGGGCGAGAATTTCACTCCGGTACGAAATCTCGCAACGGTATCATGTAAACGCGAAACGACCACCCATTTCGGTTTGAAATCGGTCTGCCGGTAGGCTGGAACGGGTAGCGCATGCGTAATGTTTGCGATTGTGAACCACACGTGCATTTTATCAACATGAAATGTACCTTTAAATAAGAAGATATGAGATGACCCAGTCATCATGTAAACGCGATACGAAATCAAAAAGTCATCCCAGTGTGAAACTCGCGCCGGTGCAATTTTTCTCATGTAAACACCCCCTAAGTGTAAACTATTTTTAACGTAATAATGAATTTTAGACGACAATGGTGTATTTTTCCGAATACCCTTCCACACAAAAACTCTCACTTTCCGTGTTTTCTGTAACAAAGATTTTAATTTCTTCATCGGTAGTCTGCTAGGTGCACGACGACGTCGAGAGAAATAACTAAGTTCTGTCATAAAAAAAATTCCCATGACGAGATCTCAATTCAACTTCTTTTATTTCCTCCACAACAAAATTTTGCTCCTGTACAATTGAGACATTACCTTTTCCTGTCACCTCACTGCCACTGTCCTCAATAGCTGCTGCATTTATTCTTGTTGCATTAAATGGCTAAAAACACATTAATATGAAATTATCAATTACAACATTTAGCATTTGATTGTTTTATACTGCTACATACATGTAATATTAGATTACCGTGATTTTAGAAATCATTATTATTACTTTTATCATTAAAATTATTATCATCATCATCATCATTATCACTATTGCTGTTATTATTATTATTATTATTATCATTATTATTCAATTTAAGGAGGTGTTGGTCTTGATGTTTTCAATTGACATGATTATGATGAGAAAAGTACTTATAGCGGAGCTCTCGCGCGCGCGAAGCGCGCGAGCAGCGGAGCACCATGGGTAAGAAAATTTGGTAAACTATCCGTCCGAGAAAATTTGGTTATGACGTAGCGTACGCCCGCCCACCCGTACATACACTTCATGTAAGCCGATGTCAAATGTCACAATAGATCTTGCACAACTTGATTAGCCTTTCAGTTATGTAAGCCACCCGTATGAGTACGATTAGAGTGACAGCTGTCAAAATCAGACATCCGCTGACAATTAGCACATGACCATCTCGCGGGCTCAGATGAAAGACCAGTCGTTTTGCCCCTACATATAAGCTGATATAATATGTCACACTTACCGATTCAACATAAAAACGAAACTACGACGGGCAGGGCTGTCAGTTGGCTGACAGTCGTTTTAAGTTATATTGGCAAGCCAAATTAAGGTCAATTGACAGCTGTCAAAATGGGACATGTGAAGACCACTATCAAAAAACTAATAACGTGGGCTCAGGTTCGCTCAGGTACACGATCTGGCATTTACCAATACATGCCGGACGGATATGTCTTATTTACACTCGTAGTCTGTTAATTCGAATATTCGCCATTCTAATGAAAGTTAATTGACAGCTGTCAAACTAGAGTATACGCTGACCATCATCACCTGAGTGTATCGCGGGCTCATTTTTCTATCCATTGAGGTCACGTAGTCTTTTAAGTTTTGCGCTGATATTTTATTTGATCACGGGATTAATTCGAAGCCCCATAGCTTAGAAACTGACGTAACCGACCACCCGACCTTCGTCCCTCCGCAACACAGGCATACCAATGTTTAATCTTACACTTTCTAGCTAGTTTGGGAGCCTGCAAGCTGATATTGTACATCCATGTTTTGATTAATTGACAGCTGTCAAAATAGTGTTTCTGCTGACCATTATCGCCTGACCTTATCGCGGGCTCAGGTATCGACCCACTGCCAGTTCGAGTTTTTTTTTGAAAGTATCCGCTGACAAGTTGCTACTTTACAAATGACCGCAGGCTCAAGTTCAGTTTTTTAAAACTGCATTTGAAATAAGTCGTGTTCATGAGCGGCACTTTTAAAATTTTGATTTCGAACTGACCTCGGACGCGAACATTCAACCGGCTTTTACATTTACATGCAGGGAAGGCAATCGCTTTTAACTTTTGTCACTCTCACGCGTTGATCACGCTCTACGTCCAATTTTTGTGTTCTGATTGGTCAAAATTTGACAGGTGAGTTCATGCGGAAAATTTATGCAGCGGCTGGAAACTTGCTTACTGGAGCTGACAGAGTTTTGTGTCATCTTGTGATGTTTTAAACTGTCTTTTTCTACGTGGTGTACAAAATGAAATACAGCTGCTATCAAGATTGTTCTGTAATTCATGGCTGGTTTGTTTATTGCGTTTTTTGTTGACAAATGCACTGCTTGTCAAAGTCATTGGAAATCCGATATCGGATGACATCGTTTTCAAAAATGAGCTTACTCACTTGCCCTTGCTTGAGGCGCAAGAGGGTTGAAAAGTCTCAAGCGATTCTGGAACATTTGATGAACTTCAGAAGCAGCATCTCGACTGGTAAGCCTGAGCAATTATTGTCTTTGATGTGTTCTTTTTTTCGGTTTCCGGAAGTTGAGCGTATGGTTTATGCTGCTTAAGTTTATACACAAGCAATTATCTAACCTACAATAGTAACAGGTTTAAAAAGCCTTTAGACATTTTTTGACCGCAAATTCAAAGAAAAGGTTTCGAAGATTATTTAGTTATGATTTTGGCTGTAAACAGAAAGCTCTGAGCGATTTTCTTGCCTCGAGTTCATCTTAAAAAAGAGCAAACACCGGGAAGCCGGCTTAAAACATAAATAAGCTTATGGTTACCTGACTCATGATTTTCAGAGACACTTTACTCTCAATACTTCTCTTCGTGAATGAAAATTACTGTCTCTGTACATGTTTCACTGAATTTATATCACTCGCTTTTAAAAGATTACACATAACAAAACCATACACAGTTTAATAAATAAAGGGAAATAAAACCTAAACATAACAATTTCTCTATCATGTTGAAGCGTAAATGGTAACTCTATTAATCGCACACACTGCAAATTTGTTGCCTGTCAAAAGTGAGAGCCCGTCCGGCTGGCCGAAAAGTGATTTTGGGAATTTTTTTTATCGTTTTCACTAAAAGCCCATAATTATTACCCTGCATATCACATAGGACCAGATTTTTCTAACTGAAACGTCTCGGCATTATGGAATTCTCTTCATGAAAACTAATGCTATAATTTGTTGTGCAAAGGAAGCGCGTGCTTTGATCGTCGTGGATATTGAATGAGTGCAAATTGTCTCAGTTGTGAAAAACTGCAGAATTATAGGTTTAAATAGGGCAAAAAAAAAAGTTCTGTCCGAGGTCTGTATGATAAAAAATAGTATTGTTTACCTGAGACGTGATGAAAAAAAGTATGTTTAAAAGGCTGGTTTACACGCCACCAGATTCGTCACCAAGATTTACTTGTAAACTAAACTTGTCGAACACAAAAAATACGGCCTGATTTTTTATTTCGACCTCTCTTTTAGACAGAGGAATGCAACGTGTAAATTGGCTGCCACCAAGGACTATCGTGGGGCGTGTGTTTCTTAAAATTATATTTCGGGGTTGTTCAATTTTCTAACGGAGCAATGTTGGAGAGACTGGCGAATACCACATTATGATGCACCAGCTAATGCAAATACAATACACGAATAGGTCTATTTGTTTTCAAGGCCTAATCTACTGTGATCGAACATGATTGCTATTTTTGGGTGTACAAATAAGACCAATAACTCGATGTAAAATTTGTTTCATTCTTGGACTGTCAAATTATTTTTCTCTTAAATCACGCGGCCTCTGCCTCAAAAGTCACATGAATGAGAACTGATATCTGGATTACAGTATTGTTTGATTTAAATTATGAATTTCTTAACGGGAGCTTCGCTTTTAGCCCTGGCTAAATCTCCATATTACAACTTACTGTTTTGAGCTGAACAACATTGCCAGATTTTTCCACCATGGGGTTTGTCCTATAATGCTCCACCAGATCAGTCAAATCATTAAACGTCTCTCCTACACCAATATCATATTTGCCATCTCTCCGTATTTTTTGTTTTGAGCTGTTTTTATCGGCTCATTTTCTATTTTGAGTAATTCTCAATTTGAATCTGACGTTTGCCGTTTGCCGTATACACGAAGCTAAACATCTCTATTTGCCACTTTGAGGTTGGGCGGAAGGCCGGGTAGAGATTGTTATCAAAGTGCATTGTGGGACTGTTTTGACGTACGAATTTGCCGCCATGTTGAAAATGCGGCCCCCCAAACAGTCCCACAATGCACTTTGACAACCATCTCGACCAAGTCTCCCGCAAAACCTCAAAGTGGCAAATTGGCAATTACGAGGTTGCGCGGGAGCGCAATTCGGCACAAAGGTTAAGGTTGAAAGATTGTTTACCATGGCAAGTGCACTTAGCTTGTCCAGTTACAGTCACTCAACCCAAATAACTGGAAACAAATAATCCAAACCGGACGTAACAGGATTAAAAATCCCAACTGGGAGGCAGGAGGAACAAAGTTGATATCTAAAAGCATGGTCGAGGATTTGAACTCTGGACGACCCAGAATAAATCCAGCAAGTGATCAGAGCAGTACTCGAATTCGGAACTGCCCGATTGTGAGTCCGACGCGCTGAGCGCTCGGACACGCTGCCTCCCTCTGGTGTCTGCTTAATGCTGGTTTTATTGTACTTACATTGTCGCTGTTCAATCTTGCTGTTTCTGTGCTGATGTAATGTTGGATGGCTTTGTAGATAAACTCATACTGAGCCTATAATGAGGAAATAAAACAAAATAAACTCTTGCACGTCTGGAGGGACTTAGACAGGATGCCCGTAAGAGGAGTAAAGAAGGGCAGGGACCAGCTCTAAGTGTTCGTTTTAGCAGGGTGTCCGTTAGAGGTGTACACAGATACACTGTTTACTGGTAGCCATTACGACACCTTAAGGAGGATCATGAGGTTATCCTTATATTAAGATCTCTCCTTGCAGATAACCCACCCACCCACCTATCCCAGGAAAGGTTGGCCACACCACCGGGGTCTACGTCCACTACTCTTTTCGAACAGTGGTGTGGGTTCTTTTACGTCCCACAAGAACCAGATGAGTGAAAGTCCTGTGAAACGGGGCCTACGGTTTTTCGTCCTTGTCCGAAAAGACTAGGAAGTCTAACCGTTTGCAGACGTCATTTCAAAGGCAGCACTTTCATCTCAGTTATTTAAAGACCCTGAGTATTGGTCCGGCCCGGGTTTGAACCCTCGACCTCTTAATCAGCAGGCCGGCACCCTCCCAACTGAGCTAACCAGGTAATAAGAACACAGTAGACTGTACAACACGCAGCGGTTATTTTTTACAAAACTTCAAGGTGTTTGATTTTGTGGTGAAATCAAATGTTTGATATCACTTAGACTACGAGCGGTCTGTCTTTTCTCTTAACTCGTCGAGCGAAACGCGCGAAACATGAAAGTGACCACACGCGTGACTGAAGGCGCTAGACGGGAGAGGCACGTCGCATCTCCCGGCTTTGTTTCTCGGTGCTCGCGCGCGCGTGTACTCCCCTCACTAAATATGAAGAAAAAGAGAGATTACTCGCAGTCTAGATACCAGTTCTCTTAAAAGATAATTTAAGAAGGAGAAATCAAGGGCGCAAAAATGAGGGGCTTTTCATCTGATTTCCAAACACTCATTTAAACATTCATTTCATTCGCATTTTCTTTACGAATTAACCCTTTAAACCAATAGAGTGACCAGTATCAAAGAGTGGTCATGAGAATTACGCACATGATCACATAAGACGAATTTACTTGACATTTTATCAACTTCTCCCCACTACTTCTGTAGAAAATGAATAGGGGCAACAAATGAGAATTCAAATTTTGATATTAGGGTTAATGACCTTTGAGAAGAACTTAAACCCACCTCAGTTTGGACCATACCAGATCGCTGGGCTCTTACATTCTGAATAGACTTCGAAATATCAATCTCACAATCAAGACCTGCAATAGAAAGGAAAGCTGAATTAGCTCAGTCTGAAGAGCCCTTGACTGCAAAGGGGGAGGTCGAGGGTTCGATTCTAGGGACTGGACCAATACTCAGGGTCTTAAAGTAACTGAGAATTAAAGGTATTCCCTTTGCATTGCAAGCGGGTAGACCTTCGCGTGGTTCGGATGACCACGTAAAATGGCGGTTCCGTCTCCAGTAGGAGACGTTAATATAGTGTCCCCAATTAGTACTTTCGTGTTAAATACATTGACACTCAAATAAAGTGCATTTTGTCATTATGTTTCGACTTATTCACCATTTCTCACTTGACAGAACGTTAGCCTGAAGAACCGGCCTGATTGTTTTAGCGTTTTTCAGGCGAGCAAAAGCGAGTGCGAGGCGGGTGTAAAGCAAGAGACACGTTGCGCGCATTCTCCCCATCGCGCGTGTGTTGCGCTGACGCACGTCTCGCACTTGCCATCAATCGCCTGAGAAACGCGAAAAAATAAGCGGGAGGTTACTCATGATTGTACTACAAAGCACAGTACCTTGCTCCTTGATCATGTTAACCAGGTTATCTATAACAATGAATGTTCCAGTCCTTCCTGTTCCAGCACTGAAAGAATAAAAGACAGTTCAACTCAGTTCCTGAGCTGTAACTGAAAACAAAAATAAAATAAACTTAACGTCCAATTTTTTAGACCAAAATAACCCCAAATCTAAATATTAGCGTAAGAATGAGTATATGTCAGGGGTTTTGAAGCCATTAAAAAAACTCGCAGAAATATATTATCAGGTGTAAAAATTCCCGCCTTTGCCTCGAGTTTTTCAACCTGCTCGCTTTTTAAACAGTACTGAAATAATTTCCATGTACCTGCAATGAACAATAATTGGCCCAGCCATTGGAATGGACTGTTGTCTTGAGTTCACTTCATGAAGAATATGTAATACAGGGCTTGGGTCTTTTGGAATACCGTGATCTGGCCAGCCAGTGTAATGGAACTGGTATATTGTTCGAGGTATAGGCTGTAACATGACATAAAAACAAACCATACTACAAAGTGAATTTATGAAATTTCGTATACACAATCAGGCAATCAGGATATGGCTACAGCAGGGTAGAAGGAGTAGTGGATCTAAACTTCTCAAACTCATTAATAATTCATAAAGAAAATTCAAAGGAAATTAATGTTAATGAGTGTTTGGATATCAGATGAAAAACTGCTCATTTTTGCATCCTTAATTTCCCCTTCAAAAATGATTTTGTTTGAGAAGAAATATCAAACATTCGACACAGTGTTTCATCACCAGATGAAACACCTCATTAAACATTAATTTTCTTTGTATTTTCTTTATGAATTATTAATGAGTTTGAGAACACCAGATGAAACACCTCGAAGTTCGCCCAAAATACTCCGCTGCGCGTCGTATTTCCAACTCTCTTCTCGGTGTTTCATCTGGTGATGAAACACTGCGTCTCATGTTTGATATATTACTTCAAGACTTTTTTTCCAAAACAATATTCTCTTTGTCCACACTCGAGGTTATCAAATAGGTGACCCATAAAGACCATAAAAATCGCAGGAACAAAGCTTTTTTTCAAACCTATGGGCGAGATCGATTCAAATTGACCAAAACCAAAAAAATTATAAAGCACTTGTCATAGCTTTGAAAAAAACTCAAGACTTTTGACCATTTTTCCAGACTTTATCTCGGCTATCTCCATTTTCCAGACTTTTTCCAGGTCTGGAAAATTGCTGAGCAAATTTCAAGACTTTTTCAAGAATTCAACACTCTGTCAGACAAGGCCTGCTACAGGCAATTTCACCATAAGGGCACACCAGAAATGACATAATAGTAATAATAATAATAATAATAGTAATAATAACAATAATAATAATAATAATAATAATAACAAAACACTTCTACTGGTATATTGCTCACATCCACTAGTTGTTTGTGCCGCTTTACAACAATATTAAAAATAATAACAATTAATACATAAAAATAAACATAAGAATAAGAAGATATAAAACAATAAAATCTGGTAATAAATTAACCCATCATTAATTAATTTCATAAAAAAGGTAGGTCTTGAAATCATTTTTAAATGTACAAAAACAGTTTGATTTATGAATGTCTAGCAGAATACGGTCCACAGTCTTGGGGCACATGTGGAAAATGCCCTATCACCATAAGATTTAGTATTGGATTTTTGCTGCCAAAGTAGTTCTCGAGAATTTGAACGAATTGTCCTGGAATGCTTCTGGTGTTGAAGTAATTCGACCAAGTACCCAAGTCCAAGACCATTTTTTAGAGCTTTAAAAATCAGCAAAAGTAACTTGAACACAACACGATAAGAAATCGGGAGTCAATGAAGTTTAAAAAGGATAACGTGGCTGCCACTAGTAAAGTTCCTATTAAAGGCTTTAAAGACTTTAAAAGTACATTTTAAAAAATACAGAATAAGTGCTCAAGTCCTCTTTTAAAAAGAAAAGACAGAAAATAGTATTATTGACCACAAAAAAGGGTCATGTTTCAGCATCTGCATCCTCAACTAAAATATACTTGAGTGTGTTGCTTGGACAATGGTAAGATTCAATACTATATGATTATGTTGTTGACTTTGATGAGCAAGATTCAAATATATTGTAAGAGACCCACTTCAGGCTAAAAATATTGACAAAGGGCTCACTTCAAGTAAAGTTTAAGTGCCACACACCTTTCCCACGAAGCTAAGATATATATGGCATAGAAGCAGGATAGAAGGTTTACAATGCTAGAACTTAGCAAAACCAGGACTTCGAGAGTGACCACAAACAGATTTGAGTTTCTTCTGACAGGTAGTTTCTAGTTTACTGTTTCCCGTGCTATATTACTGGAAATAGTGACAATGTTATTTTAAGGCCAAAAGTTGAAAGACGGAATAAGTCCAACGCCAACCCACTCTGGATTTAGAAAAATACTTGTATTAAGTGCCCTAGGTGCTGATTCAAGCATTCACAGTACAAAATGAATAATGATGATTAATAAATAATAAATGTTTATGGCCTACAAAGCCATATTTTGGATAAAAGAAGTGCAACTTACATCATCTATTGACGTCAACTCAAACTCTCTTAGTGTGTATTCAGTGTACTCTGTCTCCTTCATGTATCGCACATGATATGGACCAACATATTTCGTGGTATCAGGATCAGGCCAGTAACGTGTACATTTGTTCTGTAAAATAACATAGAATCAATAGCAATGCTAAAATAATTTTTGCACAACTACAATAATGCTGATAGGGCGGCCATATTGAATTTATAAGATTTAAAGAGTATTATGGGATGCCCAGGGGAAATGAGCACAATCCAATACATTCAATCAGTATTTACGGCACTTTTCGGGCCAATTATTTTTTGTCTTTAAGTTTTCCTAGAAAAAGATTGTAATGGGAAAAAAAGATTGTTGTGCCACGTTTGGATGTAATAATGATCGCCTTTTTCCCGAGGAATATACAGTGAAGTTCTGTTTTTGCTCCAAAAGTGTATGTAAATACTGAGCGAGTGCCCCCGGGGCATCCCATAATACTCCTTTAATCTAATAAATTCAATATCGGTAAAAAGGTCTACTGTATATACAAGTAATGTGCTGTATTAAGTGATGATTTAATAATTGTCATAAACAATGCTCCAAAAATGAGCTATAATATCCTTGGGGTTCACAAAGCACAATTGATAAATTAGTTTAATAAGGTTCAAGTCTATGAAAATTCACTGACACTTGATACTTGCATAATTTGTAAGAAAGATGGAGTATTCATCACAAAGTTTTTAGCGACAGTCTCACTGTCATCAAAACCATGGTTTATTAAGCTCCCAGGCTAAAAACAGTCTTTTGCCAAAATTACTCTTTGTAATGACTAACCATGGTTAAAAAATTATGGATCATGAGCCATAAGTGTATGAGGAGTGTCTCCTTAGTCTAATTATTTCTGTTTTAAAACTTGCTCAAGGCCTTTGTATGACCAGTATACTGTACAGTTGTCTTTATTTGTATACTGGGAAATTTATATGAAGGACAGTGTGACAGATACTATTGGATGAATATTAATGAATGAAGTTTTTTTGGATATTCAAAATAATCAAGGCTGAGAAATGTGTTATCAGCTGAGCCCAAGGTCTAGGCAGACAACACTTACCAAGGGCTTGATTATTCTCGATAGCAAAAAAACCAAATCTGAAAACTCTTTTATTTCACATTTTTTGAACAAAATAACATAATAATAACAGCAACCACACCATCGCACAGAACACTGCTTGACATTGCCTAGGGAATCATACTGATGTACACTGTGCTCACAACCTACAGATATGTAGGTACTGCTGATTTCCAAAATCACATATATAGGGTTCGCACTCCTTGGAGCTCTTCAAATTCCACGACTTTTTCCATGACCTTTTTTAGGTTTCCATGACCGAAGGGTTAGCTGTCACTTTGAATATTTTCAAAACTTTCTATGTTTTAGGGTATTTCTTTGACCTACAATTAATGTTACTCAGTTCGACCGACACAAACTCTGGCACTAAAATCCGTGAATTTTAATAAATTAGTCATCTCTATCTTACATTGCCCTTGCTTTGACATCTGCACTAACACAACTTTTATTTTCCATGACTTTCCAGGACTTGCAATGTGATATCCAGAATAATCAAGGTCAAGGTAACAGAGACCTTGATTATGTAGGATATCACAAAAACCGAATCTAATTGTAGTGTTCTTTCAGTATAGCTTACATGATGTATCTAGCCGTACAAAGGTTGATGGGATTGATTATTAAAAGCATGGCGGATTAGATTCGGAGTGTTTCTGGTGCAGCTTGATAATCCGTGTGAATCGGTTTCAATACGCGATTAAGACACGACATCTGGCGACGAGGATAGTCTTTTAGGTCAAAAAAGTTGAATTATGGCCTCTATCAAAGTGGATGATCTACTAACAAGTGTAAAACCCTTCGATCCGAACGGCGAACCGTCGAGCATTGGTAGGCGATGGCAACGATGGCTTAAAGGTTTTTCGTTATATGCCGACAGCAAGGGCCTCATCATCCAAGCAGACAAAGCCGACAATAAAGTGCAAAGAAGGGCTCTACTTTTGCATTGTGCCGGGGAACAAGTGGACGAAAGCTTCGAAACTTTGGCTGATCCGGGCACAGCGACCGAGTATGAGAAAGCTGTGAATGCGTTAAACGCATATTTCATTCCAAAGGTAAATTCGACATACCAAAATCATCTTTTCCGAAGTATGGAACAGCGAGAGGGTGAAACGGTGGCTCAGTTCGTGACAAGGTTAAGACAAGTTGTGAAAGATTGTGATTACGGTGATCAGGCGGATAATCAAATTCGAGATCAAGTTGTTCAGCGGTGTACGTCCCATGATTTAACGCGGAAATTGCTTGAGAAAGGTGACACTTTAACCCTAGAAGTTCTACTCAAAACTGCTGAGTCCTTTGAGGCTGTGCAAGCTCAGCTGGAGAGTATGAAGAGTAGAGGCGTTACTGTGAATCAAGTTCGTGACTCAAGCGAAAACAAGCATTATCATAAAGGGAAGAAGACATCGGGTGAGCCTGGAAACAAAACATGTTATCGATGCGGCAACACAGGACATTTTGGACGAGACCCTGAATGCCCCGCGAAAGGAAAAACCTGCAGGTCATGTGGTGGTGCTGATCATTTTTCTCGCAATGCAGAAGCAAGGAGAGTGAACGTAGAGGCGATAAGAAACCAAAAGAGAAGAGAAAAGTGAGATATATGCAGGGAGAAAATGATGACGAGGAAGATGAGTATGCGTTCACTGTACAATCAGTGTCACAGCCGGAAAAAGTTCAGGTACTTGTGGGTGGTTGTGTTGTGAAAATGGTGATTGATTCAGGGGCGAGCACTAACATTGTAGACAAAGGTCTATGGAATGACCTAAAGCAGCAGAAGATTGTCTGTGTATCCAAGAAATGTGACAAGAAGCTTTACGCGTATGGAAGCAAGGAGCCATCGAAAGTTTTGGGGACATTTTCAGCGTTGACGAAAGTAGCTGAGAGAGAGGTTCAAGCTGAATTTGTTGTCATCGATGGTGAAGGAGAAGCACTACTTGGAAGAGAAACTGCGTTGCAACCAGGTGTGTTGAAATTAGGGGCTCCAGTTTATACAGTGCAATCCAAAGAAGTGATCATGTCTGATTACAAAGGAGTATTTGATGGTGTAGGCAAGTTGAAAGACTATCAAGTCAAGTTACATGTTAATCCTAATGTACCCCCAGTAGCCCAGCCAGTCAGACGTACTCCATTCAGCCTCCGTGACAAGGTGAAGAAGAAGGTTGAGGAACTTGTAAATATGGATATTATCGAGCCAGTAGAGGGCCCAACACCATGGGTTAGTCCAGTAGTGGTGGTACCGAAACAGAATGATGAAATTCGGCTATGCGTGGACATGCGTAAGGCCAATGAAGCCATAATCAGAGAACGCTACCCCATACCTACTGTCGATGAAGTACTCCAAAGCCTGAACCAAAGCACAGTGTTTAGTAAGCTTGATTTGAAGTGGGGATATCATCAGTTGGAACTCCATCCAGATTCCCGTAGCATGACTACTTTTATCACTCACTGTGGATTGTTTCAATATAAGCGCCTAATGTTTGGAATAAGTTCAGCCCCAGAAGTATATCAGCATGTTATTCAGCTAGCACTTAGTGACTGTGAGGGAGTTGCTAACATCTCTGATGACATAATTGTACATGGGAAAACTACCAAGGAGCATGACGAGAGATTAAAGCGAGTCTTGGAGAAACTGAAAGAGAAGAACTTAACTTTAAATGCAGAGAAGTGCAAGTTTCACATGACCAAGCTAGTGTTTATGGGACTCACGCTAACAACCAAGGGCATCGGTCCAACTGAAGAAAAAGTGAAAGCTATTGTCGAGGCGAGAGAGCCGCAGAATGTGTCAGAAGTTAGGAGTTTCCTGGGACTTGCTAACTACAATGCACGGTTCATCTCAGATTTTGCCACAGTAACTGAACCTTTGCGTAGACTGACAAAGAAAGGTGTCTGTTTCAAGTTTGGAGGCGAGCAGAGAAAAGCATTCAATGAGCTGAAGAGCAGATTAACAAGTGCTGAAACCCTTGGGTATTTTAACAAAGACGCCAGGACACTAATTATAGCAGATGCAAGCCCAGTCGGTCTTGGCGCGGTACTTGTTCAAGAACAGCAAGGAAGAAAGAGAGTTATCAGCTATGCCAGCAAAAGTTTGAGTGATGTGGAAAAACGGTATTCTCAGACTGAGAAAGAGGCGTTGGCAGTTGTTTGGGCATGCGAGCGTTTCCATGTGTACCTGTACGGCATTGAATTCGAACTGTACACAGATCACAAGCCATTGGAGACAATATACTCCAACAAATCAAAGCCCTGCGCCAGAATTGAGCGATGGATTCTGAGGTTACAACTATACAGTTTCAAAGTAAAATACCTGCCAGGAGAGAAGAACATTGCAGATTCGCTATCACGCTTACTACAAGAAGAGAACCAAGCTGATTCAACGGTAGCGCACAAAGTATCAGATGTATTTGTCCGATTTGTAGCAGTAACGTCCACTCCACGGGCGATGACCACACGCGAGATTGAAGAAGCATCAGCAGAAGATGAAGAATTCAGTGAGTTGCGTAACTGTATAATGAGGGGAACCTGGAGGAACGACCAGCTCAAGCAGTACATACCTGTAGCCAGTGAACTGTGTGTGATTGGCAAGCTAATCCTCCGTGGTACCAGAATTGTAATACCCAGCAAGTTGAGATCCCGAGTCCTTACGCTAGCACACGAAGGGCATCCTGGTATTGTTAGTATGAAGCAGAGGTTGCGATCAAAAGTATGGTGGCCTGGAGTTGACAAAGAGGCAGAAAAATTTTGCAAAACGTGTTTTGGTTGCCAGCTAGTAAGCAGTCCTGCCCACCCTGAACCAATCAAGTCGACCCCCTTGCCACAAGGTCCTTGGCAAGACTTGGCCCTGGACTTGCTAGGTCCTTTACCGTCAGGTGACTCCGTGTTGGTCGTGGTTGATTACTTCAGCAGATATTATGAAATTGAGATTATGCGCTCCACGACATCCAAGAAGATCATTGAGAGCCTGGAGAGGATCTTCATGATTCATGGTTTACCACTATCAGTAACCAGTGATAATGGTCCACAGTTTGTTTCAAATGAGTTTGAAAAGTATTTGGAAGACTGTGGTATTGAACACAGGAAGACCACGCCATTATGGCCCCAAGCGAACGGAGAAGTGGAAAGGCAGAACCGATCTCTTTTGAAAAGAATGCGGATTGCACAAGCTGAGGGCAAACAGTGGAAGGAAGAAGTTCGCAAATACCTGATTGCATACAGATCCACTCCTCACACCACCACCGGAGTGAGTCCACCTGAACTCCTGTTTGGAAGGAAAATCCGGACCAAGTTACCTGAATTCCGCGAAGATAATGTAGCAAGTGAAGTGCGAGACAGAGACAGCGAAATGAAAGCAAAGGCTAAGTTATATGAGGACGAGAAGAGGCATGCAGAATATTCAGATCTAGTTCCAGGTGACAGAGTCCTATTAAAGCAAGAGCGGCAAAACAAGTTGTCAACACCATTTGCACCAGAACTGTATGACGTTGTAAGCAGAAATGGCAGCAGCATTGTTATCAAGTCTCCCGAAGGTGTTCAGTATGAAAGAAATAAAGCCCACCTTAAAAAGTATGAGGCTGAAGCTGTTGATCCTCCTGCTGTAGAGAATGCTGTCGACGCAGGACTAGACCATACAGACCTTGAGACGGATTGTGGAAAAGCAAAGATTGCTGCACCTACAAGACCTGTTCGTCATAAGAAGTTGCCAGAGAAGTTTAAAGACTTTGATATGACTTGACTTATTAGAATTGTTCGTGTTTCGCTAGGATAGTGTTAAGTTACTTCGCTTTCTTTATTATTGAACTGTGAACTGCGTTCATCCTCGCGGAGTCGAGGTTTATATTTGGGACAACTACTAAGTTTGCTCTGATTTGTTCTTGTAGCTGTTAAGTATGTTTATGTTTCCCATGTGTTGTTCCAAAAAAGGGAGGGATGTAGTGTACTTTCAGTATAGCTTACATGATGTATCTAGCCGTACAAAGGTTGATGGGATTGATTATTAAAAGCATGGCGGATTAGATTCAGAGTGTTTCTGGTGCAGCTTGATAATCCGTGTGAATCGGTTTCAATACGCGATTAAGACACGACACTAATAAAATTGTTTTATCATACATTGTTTTGAAGAAAATAACGAAAAACAGACTGTTGCAAGGAACCTGAAGTGATATAATTATTGTTACTGGAAATCATGCATTGCTTGTGCAACCTACAGATTAGTCAGTTATCTGCTAGCAGATAACCACTTACTAATCTGTAAGTTGCGCTGATTTCCAAAATTAGCTGTAGGCTCTTAGCCAATGAGAAGACAGAGAAGACAAATAATGAGTACAATGTAAATAACAGAGTTTAAAGGTCAACACTATTGTTATAATGTACTCACCCTTCCTCTCTGCACTTCCTTTGTTATCATGACAATGATCCGACTGTTCTCTTGAAAGGTCATTTTCCAGAAATCTTCTACGGTGGTTGGAAGGCAGTCCTGAGCTGCAATGTATCTCTTGGATGATTCCTCACAGTCACTAGGCTGCAATGAACATCAAACAGTTTATGATGAAAGATCCAAAAGCTTCCTGGATGGGATGATAGTTCGTCATTTGTGTATGGGTGCCATTGACATGATGTGGTAGTAACACTGTAATAGTCAAGCTTTTAAAATGGTGTACAAACAGAAACACTACTAGTTGCTTTTAGCCAAGCTTTCAGGGTTAAACAATGTTTTAACTCAACGCGAATGTGCTCAAACCAAATACCTGGCTTGACCATTGGGCCATCACATAAAAAATGGTTGTATACCAAGAATTTTGGCCAAAAATTTGTTTTCCATGCAGTTCGAATTCCCAAAGGGCTTTCCCTTTCAAAGGAAACAAAACAACTGAAACACAACTTATTGTGCACTACACTATATTAAATCAAGGCGACAAAAGGACTCTTATAAGTAGGAATTACTCATAAAATGTTGAGGAATTCAATTTTCACACGAAATACCTTAGAGATGAATTGTTAAAAATCAAGCAATAACTTACCCCAACAAAGTTTGCATTGATGTAATCTGATCCCACAACATCTGGGTCACCCCCACGCAAAACAACTCGACTGTGATCAACTGAGTGAAGTAGAGATAAAACAGAAGCAAAAATCAAAACAGTGTGTAACAGGAGAGCCAAAAATATAATGTTGATAGCAAAGTTATGTCCATATTAAAATAATTAATGAAATAATTATATTAATGTTGCCCATGGACTGGTTGGTTTTATAATGGCGGAAATCTCTTCAACGAATGTCCAAGCACTAAGATGGCTATGAAAGAACAGTACAAAAGAATTAAATCTCTTATGCAGCAGTTTTTCAAATCTGATTTTAAATTTTTCCTTAAGTATGGTATTTCAGTGTTTTTCTGAAAGTTTATGTTTTAAAGTCTTGAGGATTAAAAGGTTTATGATGAAGTTCAAATTTCAATTCAGGGGAGAATGGTTTCAGCTTTACACAATTTCATTGGTCTCCAAATACTTTCTTTTTCATATGATTCTACCTAAGAATTAGGATACAAAAGAAATTGTTGGCATTATTCACAATCATAAGTAATCTGGGTTGGAAGATGTTGTGGAAATGCACAAAAAATATTTAATAAATTCAACCTGTAAAAATTGGACAAAAATGTTAAGGAAAACGAGTGTTGACAAGTCTAATTTAAAAACAAAGAAAGCACTGGTGATTACAAATGATTCCCCCTCTCCACCCCCATCCCCCCCCCCCCCAAAAAAGGTTGATGTCAGGCTGGATCATTCCTAACCTCAACTAAATGACATGGACCAGAGTGGGGTGAGGGGAGGGGTCATTGGAGTACCAAATCCACGGGATAAGCATCTGGTGGGTAACAAAGTGCACAAATCTTAAGAAATTGTTGGTTAGTGCTGGCGTCAGAGCTGAACTTAGACAATATCGAGACTATAGTTTGAAAATAAATAAAGTGAAGAAAATGAAAATGATCCTAGCGAATAAGGGTGGGAAAGCCTTTTCCAGGGTTGTCACTAAGGGCCGGGGGCGGGGGATTTCCCCCGGCTACTCAGAGCATGGCCCCCGGCTACTTTCGTCGTTAAATTAAACCAAAAGAGCACACCTTTGAAACACACACAGACTATCCATCAAACTAAATGCGAGTTTCATCTGCAGCAGGTTTAAGTAATTCTGAAATACTCGCGTGCAAAAACCAAGAAACGTCGGAAAAAGACATCTGACTTAGATTTGGTACCAGTACACACGCGCGAAAACTCTCCGTTCGCGAAATGTCAGTAGGGAGTTTTAGCAACGACAACGGTGACGGCAACGAGAACGTCAAAAAAGCAATAGGTTTATTGAGCAAAACAACTAGTTTGCACATGCGTCACGCTTTTTTGTACATTTCTTTGCCGTTACTGCACGACTACGACGTGAAAATGCCTAGTTTCACGTTTTATGGAGGACGTAAAACAAGCGACGACAAACTTTTCTTTCTCTTTCTAAACTTGAGTGCGCCCAAAGAAATCAACTCCAGGGAACGCGAAATTGGCCTACATTAGCTATTATCAGCGAGTTGAAATAAACGCGACAAAGTTGGAAAAAACGCCAATTCATTTTTAAAAGTGACGTTTTCGCTGCCGTCACCTTTGTCGATGCTAAAAGTCCCTAGTTTCAACCGTACGTTGTGTAGAGTTTGTGTTGAACACGTCGAAGAAGTGGCAAAGGATGCTGCACTCTTTGTTCACGATGAAAGACCTGAGCAGATCTCTGTTGACATCACAAGTTGAGGCATCATTCGAGGGTTAAATCTCCCTGATGCTGATGTTGATGATAATTAGGATTATGATGAAGGCTTTGAAGATGAAGAGTATGACTGATTGCCATGTTTAATACGTGGACATTTAAGTGACCAGGTCTACATTTAGCTTTTAATATCGAGTGTATAAAATAACGCACGGTCAACAGGAAATATTCGATCATTGTCCGCAGGCCATGATCACATGCTCTTAGTTCTACTTCCAAGAAGTTGCATCACTTTTACATTCTTCTCCTTGAGTCTCGTTTTGACATCTCAGCGTCGTTTATAAAGTATTAGCCCTGTCGTTTAAACGCTTTTCCGTAGGTCAGTTTCTTCGTATGTCGAGTGATGTTTCGTTCATAAATTCGAGACCACTAATGTCACCAGTTGTGCAGTTTAGTTTTGCCATATTTTATCCCGCGATTTTTCGTGCGTTACGCTTGTTTTAGCCTTATCATACTTTTATTTTTCAACAAACCATAGTAACCTTATGTTTATGATGCTTTTTCGTACATTCATCGTCCGCTTTTCTTCTTTCCGCTTCTGCGTGGGTTAATTCATTTGCAATATTAGTTTCACTTTTGTTTTCCGTAAGTTGTTTCGTTCTTACGTATAACTAAAATAATGAGGATTTACAATTGATTTTACAGTGCATGTTAATTCATTTGCACCGTAGAAGAATCGATTGTCCTTTCAACATTTTTAGCACTTGTAAAGTATCGTTGTGATTTAACACTTCACTGCCCAGCATGCGCCTTGCCTGCGTGAAGATAAGACTGCGCAGATAACGTGACCGGTGCCAGCCTACACTTTTTTTTTAGGCGCGGTGCTTACATGTATATTCCCATTTGCCGGCCACTAAAAAAACCCTCCAACGAGGCTTTACGTAAAGGCGGGGGGGGGGGAAGGGGCTCCATGACTGCTTGCGACTTCCCCGGCTACTAACAACAAATACCCGGCAACTTGAAATCTAAGTGACAACCCTGCTTTTCAAAGAAAAATATTTCAGTCTTATGTTAATTCCATATATTGGGAAAGCCCTTCGAGTAAATTTCCAGAGTGACAGCAGATAATACATGTAAATGAGGCCACGGAAATTGACTTTTTTTTATAATTATTAGGGAAATTGAAAATCAGCCATAGACGAAACCACTTTAACCTGAATTTCTTTAAACTACACCATCTATGATGGACCAATTGTGCAAATTACTTACATCCTTGGGGATTGTCTTTTTAAGTTATGCTGCTTGTAAACAAAGAAACTAATGAAACTAATGAACACAACTTACATGGTAGAATGTTCTTGTATCTGTTCTTGGGCTTGTTCTCAGGTCTTTCACCTTCTTTTCTGCTGTAAAGATGTTTACAATCTTGTTTTTGAAGAACCTATGCAGGCAACATTGAGAGAATTTAGAAAGACTTTAATTACAAAAAATAAAAAAATGCAACATAATATATAGTTTCCACCTTTTCTGAATCTGCTATCTAAGGGTGATATGAAAGTTCAAGCTGTTGCTGATGTTTACAAACCTAGAACAGCTGTGCAGAGAGCATAGAGACTATGGCCAAATCACTTAAACTGGCATGGATATCCAGGTTCTTACAAAGTACAGTTTTTGTTGTGTGACGCCATATGCGGGTTGAGTTTGTTGTCGGTTCTCTCCTTTGCTCCAAGAGGTTTTTCTCTGGGTACTCCGGTTTTCCCCTCTTTTCAAAAACCAACATTCAAATTCCAAATCCACCAGGAATCAGGTAGACGAAGAACCACTACGTGGATGTGCTACCTCCAAATCATTAATTATTATTTATTTATTCATTTAAATAAACAACTATTAAATTTAAAAAAAATAGAACAGCTGTGCAAGCTTACTAATCCACTTTTTCACTGACATTTACTTTTTCACAGCAAATGTTACATGCCTGTTAGACAACTACTAATTAAAACACACTAGCCCAGGCAGCTGTTCTACTATCCCCGATCTACATGTACCAGACAACACTTTTGTTGTGCCATGTACCTTAAAAACAATACAAGTTACAGTAGATTGTTTTGTTTGTGATTTTCAAGTAACATTTGGCAGCACTCTTTCTTCAATTCATTTAGTCAATAAACACCCCACAATACCATTCAAACTGTTATTTCATTTCAAACAGTGACTATCTAAAGGTCCTCAGCTTTCTTCATGCCACATCAGTATCTGTGTGTAAACATGCTGCTGCACAGTGCCATGCATATACCATACCTCTCACATCAATGGTAACACAATATTAGAATGATCACTTCCTCAGTGGATGTGGAAAACAAATTTTCAGTCACAAACAGAAGCAAAGCAAAGTATGAGAAGAATGGTAATACATGTACAAGGAACCTTACGATTCACAAGAACAATGGACACTACTGCTGTCTTTGTCTTTCTCACCTCAAATTCTTCGTAAAATCCAGCCTTTCCAGATACATTCTGATTCTGCTTTTGCAGCACCTTAACTCGGTCCTCAATAGCTGCTGCATTGATTCTTGTTGCATTGAATGGCTAAAAATACATCAATATGAATTTATCAATTACAACATTTAGCATTTGATTGTTTTGTACTGCTACATACATGTAATATTAAATTATCATAATTTTAGAAAGCATTATTATTACTTTTATTATTACAATTATTATCATCATCATCATCATCATTATCACTCTTGCTACTATTATTATTATTATTATTATTATTATTCAATACTAATATTATTAAGGAGGTGTTTGTCTTGATGTTTTTAATTGACATGATCATGATAAGAAAAGTACTAATGCAACTTACTATTTTAAGCTGCACAACAGTGCCAGATTTTTCCACCATGGGGTTTGTCTTATAATGCTCCACCAGATCAGTCAAATCATTAAACTTCTCTCCTCCACCAACATCATATTTACCATCTCCCACTAGGTGACGTATCATAATATGTGTAATCTTGTCCTCCAATCTAATTTAGTACATACCAGTAAGATATCAAAAATTGCTACTCTGAATACATGTATAAAACAGATGCCAACTTGTCGATACAGAAAGACATTTCACATTGATACTAAGGAATTAAGCAAATATTTCCATATTTTGGAGGGCTTAGCCATAGTCTCTCCAAACTTATTCAAGTCGCAGCGTATTTCAAGTACATGTACATCGCTGTCTATTAGGCTGTAGCAGCCAAATTGAAATCTTACTAACATCCCTGCAGATAGCCAGAAACAATTCCATTGGATTCTTCAGGACCCACAAATCTTGGTGGTACTACCCCTCTAATTTGGTAAAAGTAAATGGAGTGTGACAAAATCTCCACGTATAAGATAACTACAACAACTCACCTGACCGTAAGAACAAAGTCTCCAGGTTTGCTCCGACTTTGTCTAACCAGGAAAGATCCATTCTTTCCTTTCTCCAACATCATTGTCTCTGCCTCCTCTCCAGATATGTGTCCATGAAACCATCTGACAACAAAATATTTATGTCAACAATACTGTGGTGTCACCATTCAAATGAAACTTCTTCAGCAGTACTTTCACATGGTGTCCATGAAACCATCTAACAACAACAAATATCAACAATCCTGTGGTGTGACCATTCAAATGAAACCTCTTTAGCAGTACTTTCACATGGTGCTATTTATAATTAGTATGTAGTTCTAACTTTTGAGTCTGTGGATATAATCCTGTGGTGTAACAATTCAAGTGAAACCTCTTCAGCAGTACTTCCAAATGGGGCTATGTATTTAGTATGAAGTCCTAACTTTTGAGTCTTTGGATGGTGTTACCATTCAAATGAAACCTCTTCAGCAGTACTTTCACATGGTGCTATTTATTTAGTATGAAATTCTAACTTTTGAGTCTGTGGATTACATCCTATAGTGTTACCATTCAAATGAAACCTCTTCAGCAGTTCTGTAACATGGTGCTCTGTAGCGACGAAATTCACTCTTGTTTACGGACCTTTATTTCCAATACTGCAAGGACGGCTACAATCTTGAATCGTGACAATACACGAAGACAATGTTCCAAACAATACAGTCGTCAATGCGTCGAAACCGATCAATTTTGGTCGTTACTTCGAGTGAATGCCCAAGCTGCAAACACTCGCTAAAACGTATCAAAAGACAACTAAAAACAAAGTCACATGACCTCTAAAGGCGGGAAAACAAACGAAACAGGGGACCCAGCCGCTACACCCCACCCCATGCGAACTTAGTGAAGCATTAGAAACACAAACTAGGCATGGGTTCCCACGCCTGCTAAGTTCATGTAATAAAGGAATGTCAATCAATATAGTGGCACTGTTCCTATACTTGTCTGTCTCTAATCTCGCTGGAGATTTCCTGATTCTTCCAGCAAACAAAGTTTCTGTATAGGACGTACTAATGTGGTTGACGCGCCCGTTTTCACTACTACTGTCCGGACAAGTCCATCTCTTCCGGGAACTGCTTCAATGACTCGACCCATACGCCAATGTCCTCTAGGCAAGCAGTCGTCCACTAGTAGCACAAGGTCTCAAATCTCAGCATTCCGGCGGGGTCGCTGCCACTTCTGTCTCTCCTGTAAAACTGAGATGTACTCCCTTAGCCATCGCTTCCAGAAATGATCAGCTAGAACTTGTGCCTGTCTCCACATCCTCCTAGCAAATATGTCCTCTTTTACGAAGACTCCAGGAGGTAAAACATGAACAGCCCTCTGCAGCAGCAGGAGATTAGGAGTCAAGGGTTCACAATCATTTGAGTCATCGGACGCAGCGCAAAGTGGTCTAGAATTCAGAATAGCCTCAACTTCTGTTAAGACGGTTGTCAATACTTCTTCATTCACTAGGCTCTCACCGAGTATGGCCTTGATGGCTGTGCGGGTACTACGTATTAGTCTCTCCCAGACTCCGCTAGCGTGTGAAGCCTTTGGCGGTTGGAACGCCCACTGACATCCCTTCTGAAGTAGTTCATCCAAGATCTGTTCCTGGTTCCAGTTTTCTATCGCTTCTCTAATTTCCCTTTCTGCACCGACACCGAGTAAATACACTTGTGTGCGCCTCTTCGATTCATGAATCTCCTTAGAACATTGATGAAGCAGTCTGACTCTAGAGAAGTAGCCAGTTCCAGATGCACGGCCCTAGAATTCAAACAGGTGAATATGACACCCCATCTCTTGACCACGGCTCTCCCTCTTTTCACGTTTAACGGTCCAAAATAGTCGACGCCAGTGTGAGTGAAGCATGGTTGATAAGCCGTAGTACGAAACGCTGGTAGAGTGGCCATCATCTGCTCCATAGTGGCTGCCCTTTGCTTCTTGCACTTTAAACAGGATCGTACTACTTTACGCACAGCAGACCTCCCTCGAGGTATCCGAAACTGCTCCCTTAAACTTGCCAGTATGTGGTTCTGACCAGCGTGCGCTAGCTGTTGGTGGAAGGCTGCAATAAGCAACTGGGTGACGTGATGCCCTGGCGGCATGATCATTGGGAACTTGGCTCCAAAGGCAATGGCAGCTTCAGAAATGCGTCCTCCAACTCGCATTACTCCATTATCCAACATTGGCCGAAGCTTGACAATTCTGCTTGAATGTTTGACGTTCTTTCCCTTTTCCAAGTCGCCCATCTCATCGGCATACGCCTCATTCTGCACCAGCCTTACTACAGCAGTTGTAGCCTTCTGTAGGTCATCTGTCGTTAAGTACTTTGAACTGCTGCTGTCTCTATCTTTCTTTAGATATGACTTGAATTTTAATAGCCAGGCTACCTTTCGCAACAGCACTGACCAGGAAGAATACCTTACAAGAAATTCGTGTATGCTATTGGGTGACTGCAAAGTGAATATAGCCTTTTCCACCTTGACTTCTAAGTTGTTCTCTGGTAGATCGCCAATTTCAGTGGTCGGCCACTCTGCCTCTGGTTGGGATAAAAAGGCTGGGCCAGCGAACCACCTATCGCTGCTCAAAAGCTGTTGAGCTGAAAGCCCACGAGATGCATTATCTGCCGGGCTTAGGTTTCCTGGACAATGTCTCCACTGGGTCGGCTCGGAAACTTGCCTTATTTCACATACACGGTTTGCTACGTAGGTCTTGAATCTACGGGACTCGTTTCTGATGTACTGCAACGTGATTTGGGAATCTGTCCAGAAGAAGGTAGAAGAAATATTCAAGTCTATTTCCCTTATGATCATACTGTGAACTCTTGCTGCTATCGTAGCAGCCTGTAACTCGAGCCTCGGGATAGAAACGTACTGAAGAGGAGCCGTCCGGCTTTTGGCCATGATAAATGAACAATTCACCATTCTATCCCATGTTTCTCTTCTCAAATAGGACGCTGTCCCGCAACCAAATTCAGAGGCATCACTGAAGTGATGTAACTGGAATGATTTACCAGCATGGCAGCCGCCAGGGAAGTAACAACGAGGAATATTGACTTGATTGAGGAGCTCCAACTGCTCTCTCCACTTTGTCCAGCTTCTCAGCAAGTCGTCTGGCAATTTCTCGTCCCATTGAAGTTTAAGCTGCCAGGTCCTTTGGAGGACTCTCTTAGCTGGGAGCAAAACCGGTCCAATCATGCCCAGCGGATCGAACGTGGAGCTCATGGTTGACAAACACCCTCGCCTCGTGTCGTCATTTAACTTCTTCGGTAAAGGTGACACCTTCACTCCCAACGAGTCGGTCTCGGTATCCCACTGCTGGCCCAGCGCTCTTTCGATAGGAAGCTTGTCCAAATCCAGGTTTTTAACCGTTCTTTCCCCTGCTGGGATAGCAGCTAATACTTGCTTGACGTTGGACACGAACTTTGTCAACCGAAAGTTCCCTCTTTGCAACAACTCCATCAACTGCAGTGAAGCATCAATTGCCCGTTCAGTGGTAGGCACAGAAAACAATCCATCATCTACATAGAAATTCTTGGAGACAATAGCGCACACTTCCTTGCTAAACTCGGACTCATTGTCTGCAGCTGTTCGTTTTAAAGCCCAGGCTGCAATCGATGGAGAGTCTGTCTTTCCAAACAAATGCACATTCATTTTGTGATCACTCGGTGGCTTATCGACGCCTTCACTCCACCATAAGAACCGTAGGGCATCTGTATCCTCCTCCCTGCAGACTACTCTGTGAAACATGCTCTCGATATCAGAGGCTATGGCTACGTCCTCTTTTCTGAATCGGATCAGAACTCCAACGAGAGAATTGTTCAGCTGTGGTCCTTGCAGCAGTTCTTTATTCAGGGATGTCCCACCAAATTCCGCAGCCGCATCGTACACCACTCGGACCTTTACTTTATTCGGGTAAATACCATGTGCATTTACTCGTGTGGGCGGCTTCCTCAGCGGACAACTTCACAGCATACCCCTTTGCAATATAGTCGTTCATCACTGCCTCGTATTGCTTGGCGAATTCTGGACTTCGGTCAAACCGTCTCTTCAGTTGCTGTAACCTCCTTTCTGCCAAGGACCGGTTGTTTGGAAGCTGAGGGTCGCTATTTCGCCAAAGGAGACCGACCTCGTACCTCCCGTTCTTTAATTTAGTGGTGTTGTTCAATATTTCAAGGGCCCTGCTGTCCTCACGGCTGTCGCAACTGTCACCAACATTTCCAAATCCGTGTGATTCAGAGTCCCAAAATTTCTCAACTTGCTGTTGAAGTCCCATGACCGACCCTTCCTTGGTAACGTCAAACTCGAATACAGAAAGGGCAACTGGCTTGCTATTATATTCCCCCTTGTTTGTGGGCCCAGCTACACACCATCCAAATGGAGTTCTCATTGCGTATGGCTGGTTCTGTGGGCTATCTCCCCAGCGGTAATCGAGAACTATGTGCGCCTGAGGCACATCCTGGCCAATGAGAACTGAAACCTTCGGAACATACACAGGAATATTCGGCAGTTCTAAATGTGCAAGATGTGGCCATTGTGTTAAATCTACTTGGTTTGGACAATACCGGTCACTAACGTTCAAGTCCTGTATGGCCAAGGCATGAAGTATTGAGTACAAGGGTCCATCTCGTCTCAATGGGCTTATCAGAAATTTAACTCTGATGAGTTCACAGTCATGATTCTTGTGTGTTACATTGTTAATGCTCACTTTCTCGGGAGTTCCATGAAGTTGCAATCGTTCAACTAGGTCCGACGTAATCAAGGAACTGACAGCCGCTGAGTCTAAAAGGCCGTACGAAGTGACCATAGTTCCGTTTTCACCCACGATGGACAGCGGTACCACCTTGAGTAGCACAAAGCTTCGTTTTGAGTCTTCCATAGTTACGCTTACGGTTAAGTCCTCACTGGGAGTAGCGCTACGATTAACGCTCTCCTCACCCTTATTGGCGTCAGAAGTTGCTGTGGGTAGATGTAGCAGGGAATGGTGGGTCGATGGCTGAGGGCAGCTCTTCACATCACAACCCTTAGTTTTTGGACATGTCTTTATCATATGACAACTGGACAAACACCGGTAACATAGTGCACTGGATCTTGCAAAACGCCGGCGCCAATTCAAACCCTTCTTTGCGAACGCTGAACATTCTGAAACACCATGCCTTCCCTTGCAAACCCGACACCTCTCCTCTTCGCCTCTTTCAACCCGACCAACATGTTCTCCCTTTGCAGGTAGGGCCTTGTCCTCTTGGGGAGTATTGGTCTCCTTTGTTTTAATCTCTGTCGACAAGGTGGAAATATGTGTTTCTCCAGACTGTCCTGATGTGGGAAGAGGTTTTTTGAAGTTTCTGCCGGTGTTAGCCCTTATTGCAAGGGTACTAGGTCTTCCATAGAGTGGGTCATTCTCAGTTTGCGACTCGGCAGTTATGAACTCCGAACGTTCCTTGAGCGTCGGCTCTCCACCACCAGTTCTTTCACGGTACTGCTTTGCTGACCTTCTCCATTTCGCCTGCAAGGGGTACGGTAGACGATCATAGATTTGCCGTAAGTTCGTAGTACAGTCAAGTTCCTTTGATTGCAGTTCAATCATTGCGCAGCGACAATTTTGCACTTTATCGGAAAGAGCTAGAAGGGCTGCACTGTCACCATTCTTTAACTTTGGGCCATTTACCACTGACGACTTGAGGGCCTCCACTACCATTGCATTTTGTCCAAATCTCTGCCTTAACATTTGCAGAGCGATGTGACAACCATTTGGTAGACCCCGATAGTTTTCGACGACTTCCCTTGCTTTACCAGCTGTGTAAGTCATTAAATAATTCATTTTCTCGCTATCAGTCAACGATGCTCTGCTCTCGACTTGATCTCTAAAGTCAGCTCTGAAACGAAGGTAGCGGGATGGATCTCCATCAAATGGAGCGGGTACAGGCGGGGGTTGCGTCATTCTTAATTCCATCTTTTCCCAGAAGGCCGCTGGTGGTACAAGACTGGTCACTTCGGTATTGCAATTCGTTACCATGGGGTTGCAGTATGCTGCACTACCATTGCTAACAACACATTCCGATTGTAAGGGTACAGAGGGCAACGCAAATTCCGGTGCCTTAGGGTCTAAAGCGCTTATAGATTCCAGCTGATTCTCGGCAGGATCATTCAAATGCTTAATTTCTGCTTCAGTTTTCCTCAAATTTCTGGATTCATCTATGGTTTGTATAGGCTCAGTGGTCTGCGAAGACTTCTTTGGTTTAGGCTGATCGTCGGCAGCTGTATCATTGATGTCAGGATCATCCGAGCCCAAATATTGTTCGTCATCCTCCTTCATAGCGTCTTCATACACTTTGTTGACAGCGGCCACAGCTGCACGTTCGGCCATTAGTTTTGCTCTTTCTGCTTCCTTCTTCGCAGCCTCGACTTGATCAAGTTGCGCGATCCTTGCCTCTAACTCAGCCTGCCTTGCCTTGGCTTCGAGAGCCTTCGCCCTTGAGGATGTGGTTGACAACTTCGAGGACCTAGAGCCCTTTGATTTGATGCTCTTGGCAGAACCCCTTTCAATTTTCTCATCTCTAATCCGCTGATTGGCATCGATCATCCACTTCTGTAGTGTTTCACGAATGAGTCTAATTTCTTGGTACAAGTCATCATAATTCTCAGAGTCCGTAATTTGTTCCTCCTTTTGTAAGAAGTTCTTGTATTTCTTCGTGTAGATCACCAAACTGCTCAAACAGATAATTTAGTTTAATAGACAAATCACTGATTAACACAAGGTTCTTATCATGGCCCAACAGCGTGCTGATGTTAGCAATCTGAGATTGTATTTTTCGTTTAAGTTTATTTCTTTCTCCTTTCCTTTGCACGAGGCGATAGCCTTTGCCCTTTTCAGTTAGTTTCCGAGGTCTCTTATCGATAACGGTCTGATCCAATTCCGCGTTCCCTTGTCCATTCCACATTTCCTCTGAAACACATGCGTTTTCGTCCAGAGGCGGCGAGTTTGTCGTTTCGTTCGGCTTTGTAGCGTAACCAGACTCCTTGTTTTCGTTTTCCATTGCGGTAGAGAAGGCTTGAGGTTCACAAAGTGTCAAATCCGGAGTTTTCGTGAGATCGAGTGCCGTATCTCGGCCATCATCGCTCGAAAGATCCCAAACCGACATCACAAAACAACAAGGGATCAAAAACCCTTGTATACAAGCATAGAAAGTACTCACGGCCAGTGTTGCACGCCAAATATTATCACCAGGACTCAAAATACCAATATTCACAATAAGATAGGACAAATAGTCTGAGAACGGTGCTCGTAGGCCAACAAATCATCTGAATGCAGCTCGGCGTTCGAAGTAACTGTAGCGACGAAATTCACTCTTGTTTACGGACCTTTATTTCCAATACTGCAAGGACGGCTACAATCTTGAATCGTGACAATACACGAAGACAATGTTCCAAACAATACAGTCGTCCTCATAATTATCGTACTGAGTTTTACGAATCGTCTTTCACGCACTAGCCTTTATCTTAGCCTTAAGACAAGTTTCGTTTATTCAAACCTCTTCAGTTTGGCTAAAACTGTTACAATACGTTGTTACATTCAAACAAGCAAACGCGTACGCTCACCCTCAAGCGCGTGCAAGAAGGCGCGCGCAACTGCTAAAAATTACAATCCATCAATCATTTCACTATTGCCGCTTGCGGCAATATTATAGAGTTCCATTCCGTCTTGTTATTTATAGATCCTTCTCGTCTGATCTTGATGGATTCATCCATCAAGATCAGACGATCAGACGATCAGACGATCAGACGATCAGACGATCAGATCAAGATTCATCCATCAAGATCAGACGAGAAGGATCTATAAATAACAAGACGGAATGGAACTCTATAACATTGCCGCAAGCGGCAATAGTGAAATGATTGATGGATTGTAATTTTTAGCAGTTGCGCGCGCCTTCTTGCACGCGCTTGAGGGTGAGCGTACGCGTTTGCTTGTTTGAATGTAACAACGTATTGTAACAGTTTTAGCCAAACTGACGAGGTTTGAATAAACGAAACTTGTCTTAAGGCTAAGATAAAGGCTAGTGCGTGAAAGACGATTCGTAAAACTCAGTACGATAATTATGAGGATTATTTCCAAGTCTTTCGAGGTTTCAGCAAGAAAAGTTTCCCAGAAATACAGTCGTCAATGCGTCGAAACCGATCAATTTTGGTCGTTACTTCGAGTGAATGCCCAAGCTGCAAACACTCGCTGAAACGTATCAAAAGACAACTAAAAACAAAGTCACATGACCTCTAAAGGCGGGAAAACAAACGAAACAGGGAACCCAGCCGCTACATGCTCTTTATTTAGGATGAAGTTCAAACTTTTGAGTCTGCACAGTGTTACCATTCAATTGAAACCTCTTTGGGAATATTTTCACATGGTACTATCATGCTGTTTTCCAGTACATGTATTACAAAAATGAAATTTGGAGTATTCATCCAATTTGGACTTTGGCCACTAACAGGATTGAAAGGGTTATTAGTGTTCAACAACTGGCTTGTGAGCACACAGTATTGAACAAAATAATAACAGCTTACAAGCTGAGCCCTAACGGGAGAGATGTCTTGTAACAACTATAATTTTGCTTGGCCAATTTTCAACTGAAACAAACAATGCACCCTTTTATGATACAAGGCCATAATTATATAGTGTAAAAGTGAAAGAGGTGCAAAAATAAAAACAAAAACAATTTTCAAAATAAAATAGAGTAGTATAGATCAGCTACAAGTAGGACACAGCTTGAGAAATGATTAAAGGTATAAAAGCGTATGATAAATTTGAAGTTAAATCATTATTTAAGTAACATCAAGACAAAAAAGGGGCTGCTTTGGGTTTACACAGTCGTATGACTGTACATTGACAGTAAGTCCTGTTCAGTAAAACCAGAACCAATGAGTGAACATGTTAAACTAACCTTTCAGAGGTTGGATCTGTAGAATTCAGTGGGAATTTCAGTTCAATAACTTCACCTTGCTTCTCCCTCAGTTGTCCAGGATTTTCAGTGTAAAAGAGAATTAACTCTGACAGAGTGGCAAATTTTTCTCCTCCATACAGGTCATAAAAATCTCCTGTGTTTTGAATTTTAATGTGTGTCACCTTTCCACCTTGTCTGCAAGTGAATCATTACATACATACATTACATAAACTTTATTTTCACTCAAACTTACAGAGTAGCTCTATGTACGTGGTCATAAAAATAAAAAATCCTCCTTTACGAGTAATGTCTACGAAATATTTCGTGGAAAGTACGAGGTATTTATGCATGAGTAGATGCAGCAGAAATGGTACAAGTGAGCGCAGAAAAACAAGTAAATTGCAGATTTCCAATACAAAAACAGTGTGTGTGTAAATATTAAAATTCCAAGGATGCACTTTTTAAAGAGGGAACCCAGAAAAAACAGAAAAATATGAATACTGCATGACTGTCACAAGGACTCTTGTCCATGATCGTAGTACCATAGCTATTGTCCTATATAATTGTGATGCAGTGTAAACAAGCATGAAGGGCATTGGAGGTGCAGGTACAATCTGGAGGACCCAAAATCAATTACTGACTAAACTACTAGCTAAATTATGTTAAACTATGCGCTGGCATCACCCTCAAGGAAAACTGCCTAATAAAAAGCTTAGCCACTGAAAGACAAGTTAACCCTTTCAGAAACTCCAATTGGTTGATGCAGTAACCATAATCATACTCTTTCAGCTACTGTTTACCAATGACAGACGAAAGAAAAAAGTTCACAAAGATCATACACAAGGAGCCGAATCCACCAAGAAATACTTGTTTCCTGGGAATATAATTATTGCTCCGTAAAACCTTTTTTTAAAAATAGAAACTCAAATAAATTTAGATCTGTAGGGCTCAAAATAACGGCTGGTCAACAATCAATGTCCAGACTGATTGGGGAGTTGACCCGTCAACATTTTGTCTTGCTGGTCATGTTGACCAGTCACCTTTGATCGTATTGAACGTGAAATAAAGTAAAATTTCCATGCTATTCAGTTGTTTCAGTTGTTATCAGTAAGTACGGAGTAGATATGTATTGCAGAACTTTAATCTCAAAACCTACGTGAAATACAACTGGAACCGTTGTTTACAATGAACGCACTGAAACAGACACTGGGGTTCACACACTTCTGGTTTCAAAATCTAAAACATTTTCATTTTTATTAGTTAAGCAACCACTTTTTTCGGGGCTTCTGTTAGGTCGCAGAGAAAAAGTCAAGTTTTGCGGGATTTTAAGAGACAGATTCATCGAAAAATCGGCCGATTTCGCGGAAATTTTTGGGGGCTAACTTCACCAAAAAACAACCAGTAAAAAACGGCCAAATTAAGCCAAATCTCACTCGAAATCGATCGATTTTGCACTGATTTGATAGGCCTCTTTAATGCTTTTTAACAGAGATAATCATTTGCGATTTTAACAACAAGGCGTTCAAGAAATGACCTATGGCAAAGCTTTTTGATCATGACTAGAGCCCAGTTTTCCACAAGATAATTTACGCCTGGTAGTTATGGAACATTGTTCGCTCATTGTGGTCTTGAAGTTTACGGCAATTAAGCCAAGATAAGTTTCTATTATGTTTTATCGCCTTGTATTTTGTAAGATTTCGACCTGAATTTCGCAAGCTGGAAATATATAACACCAGTTTGGTTCATGGGCCCTTAATGTTTCAAGAGTTGTTTATTTTTATCTTATAAATTTGACCGGCCAGAAACGATACGTGACAGACGTAAAATGAATTTGGCTGTTCACCGTGTGCGGCAGCTCTCTGGAAATTATTTTTAGCCCTGAACTGAAACCCGATGACTACCAAATCAACTCTGTAAACATTGATTTGGGTCATGACTATGAAATTTTTTTGGCAAAAACACAGAGGTCTTAATCACCAAACTTCCCCAGTAACAGGGAGCGATGAGAGGCGAATATGTTCGCAGGCTAACACAGCAATACAAAGAAAATAATTCTTCAATGATTTAAGGGATTGCAGTGATCAACTGAAGGCTAGATTGCACACAATCATAATCACCACAATCGCTAACATCATAAGAAAACCAGGGTTTTTATAGGTACTACACAAGAACTTTTTCTGTAGGATCCTTGTTGGAGGTGGAAAGCCAAAATGATGTCTTATTCTTATGTAACGTCTGTGTATTAAATGCAACTTTAAGAAAACAACAAATTATTATTTTAACAAGAATTTAATTCACAGGGATGTCACTGAGAGCAGGCTACCAGACAATTTCACCAGCTCAAAAAGAGCTTAGTCCACCAGTTTAGACTGCTCTGGAAAACAGAGAAATTCAGTTAAAAGGCTGGCTTGACTACTAAAAAATTTCCTAGGCTTTTCCTATCGAACTCAACATATTTTTGAATAATCATGACAAACAACAGACCTATTCAAGGTCTAAATACATGTACCACATTTCAATTGTAATACAATTTCCAGTTTTATTGCATTGCCATTCAGTAGAAAGGGAAATCCTGGAAACAGACTGGAAAAGCCAATAATCAGTTCACGATGAGGTCTCACACTTGAAAATAGAAAATGGTTCGATTAGAAACTACAGCTGCGGTAATATTGTAATTAAGGAAAAAATAAACATATGTCTTGGAACTGACGTTGTTAGCATATGTAACCGAGCTCGATAAGTAGCTCACAAAGCATTTTCTCTTCGGTATTATTTTTGTGGTTCGGTTTATCGTTTTCCCACGGTACGCGTTTCTTTAGTTCTGCTTTGTGGTTAGCCGTGTTTTATCTAGCTCTGTGATTTCTTCGCCGTTACACCCTTAAACAGGAAAGAAACTGATTGATTTTAGCTCGCTTTAATTTGCCGCCATTGCTGTAGTTAACCGCGAAACTCTCCATTTGTTTCCTCCTATTGTATTAACAGAACACGTATGTATTCTGCGGTAAAGCAACAATAGCGGAGCACCATGGGTAAGAAAATTTGGTAAACTGTCCATCCGAGAAAATTTGGTTATGACGTAGCGTACGCCCGCCGGCCCACCCGTACACACGCGTCATGTAAGCCGATGTCAAATGTCACAATAGATCTTGCACAACTTGACTAGCCTCTTAGTTATGTAAGCCATCCGTATGAGTACGATTAGATTGACAGCTGTCAAAATTAGACATCCGCTGACAATTATCACATGACTATGACGCAGGCTCAGATGAAAGACCAGTCGTTTTGCCCCTACATATAAGCTGATATAATATGTCACACTTACCAATTCAACATAAAAACGAAACTACGCCGGGCAAGGCTGTCAGTTGGCTGACAGTCGTTTAAAGTTATATTGGCGAGCCAAATTAAGGTCAATTGACAGCTGTCAAAATGGGACATATGCAGACCACTATCAGAAAACTAATAACGTGGGCTCAGGTTCGCTCAGGTACACGATCTGGCATCTCACACTCGTAGTCTGTTAATTCGAATATTCGCCATTCTAATCAAGGTTAATTGACAGCTGTCAAATTAGGGTATACGCTGACCATCATCACCTGAGTGTATCGCGGGCTCATTTGCCTATCCATTGAGGTCACGTAGTGTTTAAAGTTTTGCGCTGATATTTTATTTGATCACGGGCTCAATTCGAAGTCCCATAGCTTAGGAAATCTATCCATCTTAGAAATTTCGGCAATCACGTGACCGTACAGCGACCACCCGACCTTCCGTCCGTCAGCACCACAGGCATACCAATGTTTAATCTCACACTTTCTAGCTAGTTTGGGAGCTTGCAACCTGATATTGTACATCCATGTTTTGATTAATTGACAGCTGTCAAAATAGCGTTTCTGCTGACCAGTATCGCCTGACCCTATCACGAGCTCGGGTATCGACCCACTGAGTCCGAGTGTTTTTTTAACGTATCCGCTGACAGGTTGCTACTTTTCAATTATCGCAGGCTCAAGTTCAATTTTTTTAAAAAGCATATGAAATAAGTCGAAATCATGAGCCGCACTTTCAAAATGTTGATTTCGAACTGACCTCGGATGCGAAAATTCAGCCGGCTTTACATTTACATGCAGGGAAGACAATCACTTTTGACTTTCCTCACTGTCACGCGTTGATCACGCTCTACGTCCAATTTTTATGTTCTGATTGGTCAAAATTTGACAGGTGAGTTCATGCGGAAAATTTATGCAGCGTCTGGAAACTTGCTTACTGATAGCTGGAGCTTACAGAGTTTTGTGTCATCTTGTGATGTTTTAAACTGGCTTTTTCTACTTGGTGTACAAAATGAAATACAGCTGCTATCAAGATTGTTCTGTAATTCATGGCTGGTTTGTTTATTGCGCTTTTTGTTGACAAATGCACC
>CALNXK010000036.1:2005000-2022500 GCA_942486035.1 Porites lobata
TGCCCGCTTAGCCAGAGCCAATGAATTAAGCGTTGGCCTCACAACGCAAAATACGATTGGCTGATTTGTGAAGCGTTCAAAACAAACTGTCAACAATCGAAACCATTGACAAGTTGATGATGGCTGAAGCGCTGCAGGAAAGTTTGTCAAGTTTCCCGAAAAAAAAAATTAGATACGGAGCAAATAGAAGCATAAGAAGGTCGCATCTCCCCGGGTACGTGAGGTGATAGCGCAATTTAAATGCTCAAAGCCTCTCTTCACTGTCAAGGAACGCTTTAGTTCCAAAATGGTAGTCTTACTTTAGAACTTACAACAGAAAGAAACATAGACTGGAAGACTCTTAGACTATTTATTTTATAAAGCTAAAACAATAGTAATTACCAACGGATGCACTACAGGACATCGCGCTATAGAACAAACATTCTCAAGAAAGAAAGAAAACACAAAAAAACAAATCGGCGCCAAAAGAATGATCTTGAGTGACTTGCAGCGTTGGCTTAGCTTTAGTTAAGCTACAATTAGGATATGTAGAACACTGTCCCATGAAAATTCAACATCCTGCAAACAAGAACTAGGCCTCGGGTGACCTCATTCAAAACATAAAGCACAGGAAATGAATTATTAATATAAGAGAAATAGACCAGCTTCATGACCTCTGAATGTGAGACCAGCGGCCAAAATTAAAATTTACTCAGTCAATTAGCTAAGAATCGACTCTAACTCTATGCACTGCATAACCTGCACTTTAAAAAGAAAAATAGAAAAACATCTGTTGTTCAAGCCAACTCTAAAGTCACGTTCCACGTGCCTGGCCTGTCAACACTAAAGATTTGACGCCAAAAAATCACTAGACCGTGAAAGACCATTCTCTCTGGCTTTGCGGGTAGTCTCTATTTTTTCGTGCCTCTCTTGTCTCGCGCCATCAGTCACGCGCGTGGCCACTTGCGTGTCTCACGTTTTGCTCGACCGACTACAGAAAAAAGAGAGACTGCTCTTGTCTCGCGCCATCAGTCACGCGCGTGTCTCACGTTTTGCTCGACCGACTACAGAAAAAAGAGAGACTGCTCGTAGTCTACCAGCGACCGTACTATTACTTTCGTGTTGTAGATTTCATCGTTTCTTGGTTTTGTTGTTTTCCGCTGTTGTATCGAGCACTTTCGCTCTAAAATCATCATCCTTTAGTTTCTTAGCCGTTGTTATTCCTTTAGCTTAGTGTTTTGCTTAGTTTTGCCACCGTTTTATGCGAGATCGTAGATCACAACCTTTCAGTGTCTTCCGTTTGACCTCGTTTAGCTTCTGTTTTCTTGTCTTTGTATCATATGGCTCTTGACAAGAGTCACGTGCTACTTGTCACGCTTGTTCTTCTTTCGTGACCTAGCATGTTTCTTTAATAGCGTGTTTTGTTTACTTTTTACATTTTAGTGTAGTTTTGTTCCCTTAGTTGTATTGTTTAGCCGTCTTAGTAATTTTTAGCGTCGTTGTTTCCTTTTACGCTATTGCCCTTTTCATCGCCCCTTTTCTTTCCCTTTTTGTTGCTTTATTCGTTTTCCTAGTGTTTGACCTAGCATGTTTCTTTAATAGCGTGTTTTGTTTACTTTTCACATTTTAGTGTAGTTTTGTTCCCTTAGTTGTATTGTTTAGCCGTCTTAGTAATTTTTAGCATCGTTGTTTCCTTTTACGCTATTGCCCTTTTCATCGCCCCTTTTCTTTCCCTTTTTGTTGCTTTATTCGTTTTCCTAGTGTTTGAGTCTATTGTATTTCTTTTCCACTAATTGGCCATTAAATTCATGTTTGTTTTGTATGCATTTTGTCTTTTATTGGTTGTCATTCGCTACCTCCCTTACTCGCGCGGCTCGGTCACACATATGATCCTTAGAACTGACATCAATGCGTAGGTGTTTTAAAGGGAAGATGTTGAGGAAGATAACATAAAACGGAGAACAAAGTTAGGATTAGCGTAAGAGATTATTTGGATAATATTTTTTGTGTGCACAGAAGCTTTCCAGGAACACAATATTTTTCGGAAGTTCCCGATCGAATAGTCGGTTCAAAATCAAACTTTCACAACGCTTACAGCACTGATCAAATTGAAACAGTACTAAATTTGCATTTCGATTATCGTCAATTGGCTTTAAAATTGATCTACCGACATCTGGTCTTAACTGCCTCTTGATGAAAATGCAAAATGAGCATACGCACATAAATGTCACTTCAGTAAATAGTTGATTTTCTATCAGCCTTCTACCTTAAAATTTGGCTTACCTCTCACGCAAATCGGCAAATGCAAGGATGAGAAACCTCTTCAATGTTATCCAATTTTTTAAGAAAAAAATCACCCTCAGGGAAGGAAATTCTATATCGATCATAATCAGTGACCAATTCAAGCGCCACTCTCTTCCAGCTCAACTCATCTAACCCGCTTAAACGCAACACCAAGCGATGGCGAAAAGAGGAAGTAAATTTTTAACCTTTTTTTCTTAGACCACGATTGTCTTACTTATAATCCTGTTGCACTTACCTAAGTGACAGCGTAAAGTCCCCAGGATTACTCTTGCTTGGACGAACAAGATAGCTGCCATGCAAACCTCTCCCTAACAACAACTTTTCTGCATCATAACCAGAAACATTCGAGTGAAACCACCTAAAATCCAAAACAAAAAAGCATGTGTGTTAAGAGAATGACTTATTAGCTCCTATGTTTAACAAAAAATGGGTTCATTGCCTTCGCGAAGACATATTTTTCAGGATAAAAAATACGACAGAAATAGTTTCGCTGTAGCCTGCGTAGCATGGCGGTTTTGGTTGCTAAGTAATAAAAGCGCGCGAGGGCAGAAAAACCGCGAGGAGATTGGGGCGGGAGCAACTGAAAAACCGCCTGCACGGACGGTTAACACGGACCGGGGGCTTTTTTGAGTCGGTCCGTATGCCAGCGAACGGATCGTTCCGATTGGTTCAGAATGCTCGCCCGTCAATCAAATATTTTGGTAATTTCCCTTGGGAGAGTTTCGAGAGATTGAACAAATCTTCTCGTCAAAACAAAATCAAAATATGGCAGAAGCATTAACTAAAGCGTTGTCGCTCTTGAATATTCGTCGGGAAAATAGTGCAGTTGTCTTAAAGCCAGAGCAGGAAACGGCCATAAACAATGAAATCTCTTCATCGAAAACGTGTGTGATTGTGATTGCCCCGTTGAAAAGTATTATAGACGACCAGATTTCCGAAATGTTGTCGCTGAACTGCACGGCAATGGAACTTACGACGGAAGCACTGAATGTGGTTCGAGAGAGTCCACCGCAATTTCTCTATTGCTCCGCCGAGACGGTGTTAGAAAAGGCGTTCCTTGCCGCTTTAAAAAAAGACAGTGCTCTACATCGAGCCGTGTCGGCGATTGTGGTCGACGAAGCACACACAGTTGAAGCTTGGACAGGAAAAAGGTGAGATTCTTTCAATTCGTCGTAGTTTACGTCCGTCCTTGTGGGTCTCATGTTTACAATATAGTTCGTGGTCTCTCATAAGCTTATATTTTGTCAATCCTTTCATTATTTGGCTAGCAAAAAGCAAAGCAAAGGTGCGAAACCTGTTCAAGTGTTCCGTGGAGCGTATGGAAAGTTAGCTATTCTTCGGTCAATGTTCAAAGACGGTAAGAAAATAATTTAAGTTACATGGTGTCGTTCGCATCTTTAACACTACATCAAACAATCCGAAACAATACAGCAGATATGCAAGAAAACTATTATGAAATCCTACACAACTTATCATTATGTTAGCCGGTATTTTATGAACCTACTTAATTTTACGAATGTCAGACAGTTTGCCCCCCAGACAATTCGCCCCCGACAACTAGCCCCCAGTATACAGACAATTAGCCCCCACTATCTAGACGATTAGCCCCCAATGTGTAAACGAACTTCAATTACCCGATTTAAAATATCTTCGAATCTTAAACTTTAAGAAGACTGTAATCCTAACAACAAACCCCTGAATAATTTCTACAACTCTTACTGTTTTCGTTGAAATATATGCCCTGCCTTTCTGTTTTGAAGGAAGTTCCAAAGCACGTGCTGAAGAACCATAACATGGTTGCTAAGCGTAGTTATGACGTAAACGGCATACCTTTACAATCATGTTTATTGCTAAGCAATTACAGCCGGGGACGTGTGGGTTGTCCGAGTGACTCCCGCCCCTTGAGAAACAAATTCTTAACTAAAGCTAAAGCGAATTATAGGCGGGGACGTGTGGGTTGTCCGAGTGACTCCCGCCCCTTGAGAAACAAATTCTTAACTAAACCTAAAGCGAATTACAGGCGGGGACTTGTTGGTTGTCCGAGTGACTCCCGCCCCTTGAAAAGCAAATTCTTATCTTAACTAAAGCTAAAGAGAATTAAGTAAGTTCGCGATTGGAATATACTTAAACAAAGTCTAAAGTCAAACTTAAGCTAAAATTCTAAATAAGTGTGCGATTCGAAACTACTTCAACAAAGTCTAATGTTAAACTTAAGCTAAATTAGGTTGCGGTTTGAGCAAATTCAAATTCTTTTATTAACTAAAGCTAATTGAGATCGCGATTAGAATCTATCAGAAATCTACTGCTAAAAATTCTAATGTCAAACTTGAAAAACAAATTCTTATATTAACTTAAGTGAAATAAGTTCGCGATTGGAATATACTTAAACAAAGTCTAATATCAAACTTAAGATAAATAAGTTTGCGATTCGAATCTACTTTAACAAAGTCTAATGTTAAACTTAAGGTAAATTAGGTTGCAATTCGAACCCTTGAAATACAAATTCTTATAATCTTAAACTTACGGATACGACTTACAGCGGATTAACTAAATGAGAGCATGCCCCTAGCAGCTGTTCTGACCGTCTTCATAGGCTTTCCATAGGCTGAAGAGTGTCTTCTGATACTTTCGATAAGTCTTGCGCTGATGTCTTCTCAGTCTTCTGTCGGACACGAGCCTGATTTGAAGGGAGACAAGTGCTGCTTCCTTGTGCAGGAGCTGAATCAGTAAGTAGACCCTCGATCGGTCGTATTTTTAGTTTCTGGTATTCGATGTTTAAAGCTTGGCCTTGTTTAATGGTATTCATTCACATACATTGCGGCCAAAACAGAAAAGAATAATACAGTGTATCATATAAATGAAAACCTGCTGCATTTAAGGGCTTTAGAAGGGTAATGATTTAAGTGTAAGAAAGTTGTAGACTTATTCGTGCTATCATTTCATGTACAACAACCAATTGCTAATTTAAATGATGAAATTGCAACATGCAGAAAACCTACTTGAAAATTTGACCAGTCTCACATGTACCCTGTAAACCTTAAGCTTCTGGAACTCGCCACAAGACTTCAGTCCTTTGTCCTGTAGTTAGTATTGTAATATATTAATTATTATTCTGTTTTATTGTAGGAATTCCCTTGTTGGCTCTCACTGGGACTGCAGACAAGGAAACTGAGAAGACGGTTATCAAAGAGCTTGCCATGAAGGATCCTGTCAAGTTGTTTGTCAGCCCAAACAGATGCAATCTGCAACTATCTATCAACAAAGTTGGAAGAATTGATATGTTAAAGCAACTTGATTGGATTGTTGAAATGATAAAGACAAATGGCAAGGAAACTCCAAAAATCATTGTGTTCTGTGACACCATGTACTCCATTGCAAGTGTTTTCAACTACCTGATGATGTCACTTGGAGATTAAGCTTTCCATCCAAGCTCATCACGGCAGCCCAAAAATTGTTTGATTGCTATATTTCAGTCACTTTCTCATAAAGAGTACAAAGACAGGTTATTAAATTCATTTAAAAACAATGGACTAAAGCGTATTGCCATCGCTACTACAGCCCTCAGTATGGGAGTAAATTTTCCTGATGTTCCTTATGTTATAATGTATGGTCCTGCGAGAAGCCTTCTTGATTTTCATTAAGAAGCAGGTAGGGCTGGAAGAGATGGCCTGTCTTCAGACGTGGTATTATATTTTTATGGTCAGCAGTTGGCACACTGTGAGGAAGATGTGCGTGACTTTTTGAAAACAAGTGGTTGCTACCGTATAGCAAGCTACAAGACATTTGATCCAGAGATTGCAAGTTTGTCTCCATCTCATGACTGCTGTAACTTTTATGCAGTTTCCTGTGTTTGTGGTGGTTCAAATGGTTGTTCCGAATCAGTCAAGCCATTTGAGAGGAAATCAGCTCCATCAACAATAGTACCAACCAAATGTAGAAATGTAAGTGATGAGGAGAGAAGTATTTTGAATGCTGCTCTCTGTGAGTTGCAGGAGAGCCATTCCGCATTGCATTTGGGTATTGCCATGGCTTTTCAAAGGAGCTAGTTTCTGACTGTGTGGCAAACTGTCACAAATTGTTTACTCTTGAGGACATAACTACCACTGTGCCTGTTTCTTCAAAAAAACATGCTCTTAACATTCTGGAAATTTTAAATGAAATATTCAGTGACATTGATGAGTCTAACTTAACTGATCCAACAAACAGTTTCTGTGAAGAGTTTGGTACTGGACTGGAAGAATTGCTTTTGTGTGATTATACTGATTTTGAAGATCATTTACCAGATCCAGATGCTTTATTAGACTGAATCTACACCTGAGTTAATGTAAACACTTGTTAATACGAAAGCTATTAACAGCTGCAATCAGAAGGACAAGGACAACTTGTTGTTTACCCTGTAAAAGTGGTCTTGGGTCAATGTTTCATTCCCTTTTGTTTGCAAAAGTCTCATATTTAGTATCCAGTAAAAAAGTGACAAGTGTAACTTTCATGACTGTTACTTGAAGAAATGACAGTTTATTAATATTTGCAATATTTATATACTGAAGTATTTATCTTCAAACTGAAAACTGTGGCAGTGCTTCTTTTATTTTTCTCGCGGCTGCGCCGCTCGTGCGCCCGGCTCGACAAAACCGCCATGATACGCAGGCTAGTTTCGCTGCAGCGAAGTTCATTTCATCAGGAAGTAGCTCTCCTCCTACTGGAAGCTGGAACACAGCCTCGACTCTTCATTGAAAAGGAAGACGTCCTAGAACAAAATGTTGAAGAAAACTTGAATTTCAGCTTTGAGAATATTCCAGAACATTCAGTCACCAAGACTGAAATTGATAGAGAACAGTCTATCATTATGAGCACTGAGAATATTCCAGAGCTTTTGATCATCGAAAATAATGTTTCAGCTGAGTCAAAGCTACCTGATGTTCTTCAGCTAAAAGTCAATGCTCTAAAAAACTTACTTCAGAACTCAGAGACTAATGAATTCAATTTGCATGATGAACTTGAGGTATTTTCAACAAGTAGCCCTGATGAGTTAAGACATATCTGTGCTCAGTTAAACCTGAAAAACCTGGAGGAATCTTTTGCAATTTCTCTGTGTCAACAGTTTGTTTCTTTGTCAAGTGAACCAAGCTTTAGCAATGCAGTTGTTTTTGCTGTTCATTGTCTCTTACCTAAAATTCAACAGCTAAAGCAAAATGCTTCAAGAGTCCTCTTTGCTGCAGTCAATCAGTTTGCTAAAAACATTCAAGAGCATTTTGTGATGGTGTCATTTTAACACTGGTCCAGCAATCAAATTTGGACACTCCACAAGTGGACCTCGTAAATAACGTAATCAAAGAATGTCTCACTGAAGACACCAGAATTTATTTGATGCAGTTGATTTTCTAAGTCAAGTCAGATGTTGAAGGTTTGCCTTTTTCGTGGACAGAGAGCACTGTTTCTGTTGTTCAGATGTTAATTGATTTAAAACCAGAAATTAATGAGGATTTCTTTGAAAGCTTTGTATGTGTGTTGGAGCAACAGTCACAGCATTTGACAAAGTCACTTAAGTTTTCCAAGATGTTGCTTGCTGTTATTAAGACATACGGGCAACATGTTTCTATGCACCAAAACACTTTTGTTTACATCTTGGAAGTGAATGAAACATTTCTCAAGAAAGCAGGCTTGACTGCTTTAAAAAAGTTTATAAACAGCTAAACTAGCTTTGTATTTTGTTCAATTTGAAAATACACTACCTCTTTCCTATTATAGCCAAAGTTTTCTTTTGCCTGATGTGTATTATGAATAAACAGCCTATCTGTTCCTTTATGTTGATGGTGGCATCATTACACCCTTTAAGCCCCAGTATCAACATACAAATTCTCCAGACTGAACTCCAAACATTTCGTTAAAGAATTGATTGAGGAATTTGATAAAAGGTGATTATTTTGTTAATTTGTAATTTGTATAACCTTTTTTCTTAATGACATATGAATATAGGAAAAATTGATATTGGTCACTATTAGGACTTATCAAAAGGGAGAAGGATGCAGTTGTTTGGGAGAATCCAAGATTATAATTTTGATCTCCGATTCTTTGAGAATTGAGATTAAACCAAAGATCCAAAAATGGCTTCTGTAGTGTGCGCAAAATATTGGTGTGAGGCAGCGGGAAGCGACTGATGTCATATTTTCATTTTGAAAACCACTCTGCAGGTGTACTTTTTTGGATGTACAGATCCTGAATATTTAGATTTGATCTGTTGATTCTTACACTTCAAAATCCATTTCTGGAGTTCACTAAATTAATGCCAAATCAGTTTGCATTTGGATTTCTTAAAGAAGTGCATTCTCATAAACTGGTCACAAGCTTTTACTCCTACATTTTACGGTAAATTGCTAAGATAGTGACAGGGGCACCCAACGGCAATTTTCGGGAAAATATCTGTTCGGAAGACGATTTTAGATCTAGAATTTTCGGAGCATTTGTTGTAAAATTTCTTGCTTGCCTGCCTCTCCTAGGATTTTCGAACATCTACAAAATGGTATAATTACCCATTTTTAACGGATTTTGACCCTAAAAAAGACCACCTAGAATTTTCGGGAGCCTTTTCCTGGCTGAAATTTTCGAGAAGGTAAGTTTTTATCCCTATAATTTTCGGATCACTAGACTTTCAGCTAGGAAATCCGAACAGATGAAAAGTTTTTAGGGGATAAAAATATGCCTATATCTACCGTTTGAATACTAAAATACGTTCAACAATGCTATGTTAAGTGGTTTTGAACTATATCCTCGTTGGGTGCCCCTGATAGTGAGCCCACATCTTCAGGGTTAACTTTGGCAGCAGGAGACCGGTATCCAGCGCATTGGTTGAAAATTCGATCCAGAGTTGGACCAGAATCCATATTTTAAAATGACTGAGTATGAAGGTTCTTTGAAAACCCACTTAACAGTTGGCTCATGGGGGGGAGGGAATGGTCAAGGATTTTAGAGTGTCTGAAACTTCTATTCCAGTATTTTGTTGGATAAGAGAATTTGGAAGGTATTTACTGGGGTGCCTTGACTGAAGCAGAAATTTTTTGGGGGGTATTCAATTCAATCTGAAGATTGGGGTAGTAGAGCTTGAGTATGCCAGCTGCACAATTCTACCAGATTAAGTATAATCAAACTTCTTTTGTTGCTGTTTGACAATTTAATGCATTCTGGTTATTGAGTATGAGCAAGGAATTTTTGGGGGGGTGGAGTTAGTGTTTGGTCCAGAGATTTCGTCGAAAGCAGTATGGATTTTTTGGGTTTTGATTTTTTGCCTATTTTATTTGCACTTGTAAAATTTACATGCATATGCATCTTTCGTTTCTTCTTTAGAAAAAATTTTTCATGATCCCCCAAGAATCTTGCCAGGGCTTACTTTCTAGCAGCAGATCTCTCAATGACAATTTCATCTCGACATTAGTTGTAAAATAAACAGTGAGAGAGAAGAAAAAAGGGAATAGAGAAGGGGATTGGGGATAGACGAAAAGGGACGGCGCTTCCTTTCCCTTTTCACTTTCGTATTTTTCTCGAAACGCTCTTTTGAGGGGGGGGAGGGGTGGGTAGGTGAAGATAAGGGAGAGACGGAAAAATTGAACTGGTTGGTTATGGTCGAAATTACTATATTTCAAGTATGTTTTTGAACATCATGCTTTAGTTTCCCTACTAAAATGTTTCACCTAAATGGTCCACTTATCCCTCTAAAAATGCGTGTTCCCCGCCCAAAAAGAACAAAAACGTCACGAAAATGCTGAGATAATGCTCATCATAGTGGGTACGTGTTTTGTTAATTCTGAAGTTTTTTTTTAAAAGCACAGTTGAGGTTTTAACGCTAACAGTTCCAGTAGCCATTTTAACTCCTTTCATTTAAGGAAAGATTGATAAACGCTTTTTCAGAAAAATCAGAAAACAACTCATTTGCAGCGCAATTCTTCTTCAGAAAACGTTGAAATAACCCGAAATTTAGAAAATCTAAACAAATGTTTTAGAAAACTGGAAGCAAGAATGTGCGACCTCCGCTTGAATACGGGGTATACCGCTCACTGGGCATGAGCACTTACTACAGACTTAGTTCGTTCAGAGGCCTAAGTATTTTTTCACCCAGTGGAAAGGGTACATTCTTATACAGCCCGTGCAGTATCGACAAGCTCTGCCGCACTGCGCAATGAATTGACAAGAAGCAAGAGTGCAAAGCCGTTTTGTGGTGAGCCCCCTTTACATCACCCGACGATCAGGGACGTTGAACGTTCCTTGTTGCAACTGCTGGCTGTTGGGGTCATCAGATGTTTGCAAAGTATTCAAAAAACTTTACTAGTACTAGTAAAAATATTTTTGTTTACATCTTGGAAGTGAATGAAACATTTCTCAAGAAAGCAGGCTTGACTGCTTTAAAAAAGTTTATAAACAGCTAAACTAGCTTTGTATTTTGTTCAATTTGAAAATACACTACCTCTTTCCTATTATAGCCAAAGTTTTCTTTTGCCTGATGTGTATTATGAATAAACAGCCTATCTGTTCCTTTATGTTGATGGTGGCATCATTACACCCTTTAAGCCCCAGTATCAACACACAAATTCTCCAGACTGAACTCCAAACATTTCGTTAAAGAATTGATTGAGGAATTTGATAAAAGGTGATTATTTTGTTAATTTGTAATTTGTATAACCTTTTTTCTTAATGACATATGAATATAGGAAAAATTGATATTGGTCACTATTAGGACTTATCAAAAGGGAGAAGGATGCAGTTGTTTGGGAGAATCCAAGATTATAGTTTTGATCTCCGATTCTTTGAGAATTGAGATTAAACCAAAGATCCAAAGATGGCTTCTGTAGTGTGCGCAAAATATTGGTGTGAGGCAGCGGGAAGCGACTGATGTCATATTTTCATTTTGAAAACCACTCTGCAGGTGTACTTTTTTGGATGTACAGATCCTGAATATTTAGATTTGATCTGTTGATTCTTTCACTTCAAAATCCATTTCTGGAGTTCACTAAATTAATGCCAAATCAGTTTGCATTTGGATTTCTTAAAGAAGTGCATTCTCATAAACTGGTCACAAGCTTTTACTCCTACATTTTACGGTAAATTGCTAAGATAGTGAGCCCACATCTTCAGGGTTAACTTTGGCAGCAGGAGACCGGTATCCAGCGCATTGGTTGAAAATTCGATCCAGAGTTGGACCAGAATCCATATTTTAAAATGACTGAGTATGAAGGTTCTTTGAAAACCCACTTAACAGTTGGCTCATGGGGGGGGGGGAATGGTCAAGGATTTTAGAGTGTCTGAAACTTCTATTCCAGTATTTTGTTGGATAAGAGAATTTGGAAGGTATTTACTGGGGTGCCTTGACTGAAGCAGAAAGTTTTTGGGGGGTATTCAATTCAATCTGAAGATTGGGGTAGTAGAGCTTGAGTATGCCAGCTGCACAATTCTACCTGATTAAGTATAATCAAACTTCTTTTGTTGCTGTTTGACAATTTAATGCATTCTGGTTATTGAGTATGAGCAAGGAATTTTTGGGGGGGAGGAGTTAGTGTTTGGTCCAGGGATTTCGTCGAAAGCAGTATGGATTTTTTGGGTTTTGATTTTTTGCCTATTTTATTTGCACTTGTAAAATTTACATGCATATGCATCTTTCGTTTCTTCTTTAGAAAAAATTTTTCATGATCCCCCAAGAATCTTGCCAGGGCTTACTTTCTAGCAGCAGATCTCTCAATGACAATTTCATCTCGACATTAGTTGAAAAATAAACAGTGAGAGAGAAGAAAAAAGGGAATAGAGAAGGGGATTGGGGATAGACGAAAAGGGACGGCGCTTCCTTTCCCTTTTCACTTTCGTATTTTTCTCGAAACGCTCTTTTGAGGGGGGGGGGAGGGGTGGGTAGGTGAAGATAAGGGAGAGACGGAAAAATTGAACTGGTTGGTTATGGTCGAAATTACTATATTTCAAGTATGTTTTTGAACATCATGCTTTAGTTTCCCTACTAAAATGTTTCACCTAAATGGTCCACTTATCCCTCTAAAAATGCGTGTTCCCCGCCCAAAAAGAACAAAAACGTCACGAAAATGCTGAGATAATGCTCATCATAGTGGGTATGTGTTTTGTTAATTCTGAAGTTTTTTTTTAAAAGCACAGTTGAGGTTTTAACGCTAACAGTTCCAGTAGCCATTTTAACTCCTTTCATTTAAGGAAAGATTGATAAACGCTTTTTCAGAAAAATCAGAAAACAACTCATTTGCAGCGCAATTCTTCTTCAGAAAACGTTGAAATAACCCGAAATTTAGAAAATCTAAACAAATGTTTTAGAAAACTGGAAGCAAGAATGTGCGACCTCCGCCTGAATACGGGGTATACCGCTCACTGGGCATGAGCACTAACTACAGACTTAGTTCGTTCAGAGGCCAAAGTATTTTTTGACCCAGTTGAAAGGGTACTTTCTTACAGCCCGTGCAGTATCGAAAAGCTCTGCCACACTGCGCAATGAATTGACAAGAAGCAAGAGTGCAAAGCCGTTTTGTGGTGAGCCCCCTTTACATAACCCGACGATCAGGGACGTTGAACGTTCCTTGTAAGCAGATGCTGGCTGTTGGGGTCATCAGATGTTTGCAAAGTATTCAAAAAACTTTACTAGTACTAGTAAAAATATTTTTAGCAAAAAACTTTAACAGTGAAAGTTAAAGAAACAAATTTATTAAATTAAATAATGTATACTAATAATGGAAAAACGGGCAAAAAAGAAATGACTTTTAAGCGAGAAAATAAATTTATTATTATTTAATTAAAATATCTTAATAAATGGAAAAACGGGGGGAAAAGAAATGACTTTTTAGCGAGAAAATTCATTTATTAGTATTTAAATAATGCATAATAATGAAAGGAAAAGGCATTTTACAAAGAAAAGGAACGGACAAAACAGTTCGAAAGCAGGAGAGAAAGAAAGCTACTTTCTACTGTTCTTTTGTCTCACTAAACAGGAGATACTTAGTGGAAGTTTCAATTGGTAATTTGTTTTTACTGTGTGATTGTGAAACCCCGGTTTTGGCCGCACGAACCCTTTACTTCCTCCTAAATTTATAATATTTTTCCTCTCTATCTTTCGTGTGTTGCAACCTCATACAAAAAAATTTAATTATTGTAACTACTCAGCTCGTTTAGTTCTTTTTGTTATTCTCTTCTTGTAAGATTTAAGTTGGCAAAATAAAAAGGTTGGTTGGTTGGTTGTTGTTGTTGTTGTTGTTGTTGTTATTCCGGTGGGCGGGATCTCTAGTCTACTCAGAAGAAAAGCTGTGTTTTTTTCTCAGTCACGCAAGTCACGCTATTCGCTTCCACATTTTCACCTTCCCCGGCCCAGTCCATTTCTGTGCAGTTACGAAAAAAAAAAGAAGCCTGTTGTTTTTGGTGCATTAGAGAACGGAGTTGAAAGAAATGTAAAGAAACGTTAATTGACCTCTTTTAAAATTGCGTTATTTTCCATCAACGTTACCCTGTAACAACACCCACCTTTTGGAAACACCAGACAGCTTTGAATGGCCATGAATGAATTAAATATAGGCTTTACAAAATGCGCTCATCCCCATTCTTCCGTTGCGAAATCCACCACCAACAACACTGACTAGATATGAACAACAAGAGATCAGAACAATTATAAGGCAAATACCCTGCACCCATGTAATCATTAAAAACTTTTAAATATACCGGGACAACGATTGCGACCAGGAACAAAGCTGTTACTGATGTCACTGGGTAACAAACTGTGGAAGACAAATCAGGGCGTCAGTTAGGCTGGATTTGTAAGAAATAATTCTCTTGAGACTGATTTGATAATATTGCAAACCAGTACTGGAAAAGTGGAAGAGTTCTTGGGAGTGTAGGGGATTGTTTGCAGGACTCATAACCATGCCAACTAACTGACTAAATGTTTTTTTGCTGCTTACAAACAAACTAGTGTTTTTTAGCTGTTCACTGACTAAGTAGCATATTTTTAGCTGTTTACTGACTGCAACCATACCCCTAGCCTGCGAGAGCATCCGTTTTTTTCGGCTCTGTATTTTCAAAGAATGACTTGAAAATTTGTAGCGGCGGTGACAAAATGAGAAATGCTAGCAGCCACCAATGCAAGGTGAAAATGAGCGCCGGTGAACGTGAACACGTACGACATTTCCTTCGAAAAACTTGTAAATAAGCAGTTTCTGGCAACGGCACCGCATCGCCAATCGCGAGGTCACGGGTTCAAATCCTTGCTTGGCCTTTTTATTCACCCTGTCTCATACAGCGAGTGATGTAGCTAATATCTTGTGATTAGCTATCAATGCAATAAGACTAAAGTATCAAGAAAAATATAATAGAAATATAGAATAATTCTTAACTCCTTGAAATTTGTCATACCCTGCTAGGAGAGTAGCTTCGATCTTTCCTAGATAAGACTTATCTGGGAAGATCGAAGGAGACTCTGCTCCCAGGGTAAATTTGTCAAGGCCATTTCTAATGAATGTGTCTCCCTAAATTCCGGACGTTCCTTCAGACAATAGGGCCATTTATACGAGGAAAAATAAGACGCGAACTTTCCGTATAAATGGCACATTTCGTCTAAAATAAGACGCGGCTTAGCTAAGACGCGTCTTATTAGATAAGACATGCTCATATAAATGGTACACTTCGCGTCTTATTTAAGACGCGTCTTATTTTTCCTCGTATAAATGGCCCTATTGACGTCGAGTCAAGGGTTCCCTTTAAGTGCCTGACCAGTCCACATTGGTTACGAGAACATTTACGGCTTGTTTTCATATCATCGCTACAATAAGACTAATAAGACCAAGAGTTAATGGCAGTCCCTCATTTTCCTTGGGGAGAGTAGAGCTAACTAAATACGCAAGGGGAGCGTCGAAACGTCGGCACCTTCGAGGAAGGTTACACGCGGAGGGAAGATGTTCGCGCACTCGCTTATTTCAGTTGATCTCGAATCCCTGAGAAAAAAAGAGGGACTACTCATTTTCAACGCTAGCGGCGCTAAAAACAGTCCAACCATCGAAGTGATCAGCCTTGAGATAGGACTCAAGTCTATATCGACGATCATTGTCACGAGGGTTGAAAAAGACTTTAACAGAGGCGGATCAAGAATTTTTCGTAGAACGGGGTGCACTACTAAGAAATGGCATAATTGACTGGTGACGTAAACAAATTTTAATAGCGAATACGAAGAAGAAGACTTTCGACTAGGCAATAACATAATGTGAACTGCTGAGAATACATATCAAATGATAAAGCAGATTTTGTATAACTGTGAAGCAGACTGCACAGTGTTAATTAGAAAGCCGCAGGTCATTTCAGGGGGGGTGCGCACCCCCTGCACCCTCCCCCTAGATCCGCCCCCGTTTAAAATAACGTTGCATGCCCACTGAATAAATCAAAGGCCATCCCCATAAAATTTTTCGTTTCCAATCTCCCGACCCACCCATTTTCTGGAAAAGTAAAAACAAAAAACTCCAGAATCACTTGTAAAGAAGCAAGTACTTTAATTTACAAGCACAACATCTTGTCTTATTAAGACTATAAACACCAATTATCTTAAAGGGTTACAAGGAATTGCAGGGGGCTACAAGACGTTACAGCCGGTTACAGGGGGATACGAGGGGTTACAGGGGGTTACAGGGGGTTACAACGGGTTACAGGAAGTTACAGGGGGTTACAAGAGGTCACAAGGGGTTAGAGGGGGTTACAACGGGTTACAGAGGGTTACAAGGGGTTACAGAAGGTTACAGCGGGTTACGAGGGGTTACATGGGGTTACAGGGGGTTACAAGGGGTTAGAAGGGGTTACAGTGGGTTACAACGGGTTACAGGGGGTTAGAAAGGGTTACAGGAATCTACAGGGGGTTACAAAGTCTTACAGGGGGTAACAAGGGTTACAAAGGGTTACAAGGGGATAAAGGAGATTAAACGGGCTACAGGGGGTTACAAGGGGATACAGGGGATTACAATGGGTTACAGGGGGTTAGAAGAGGTTACAGGGGGTTAAAACGGGCAACAGGGGGATACAACGGGTTAGAGGGAGTTACAAGGGGTTACAGGAAGTTAAAGAGGGTAATAGGGGGTTACAAGAGGTAACAGGGGGTTACAAGGGGTTAAAAGGCGTTACAAAGGATTACAGGAGGTTACAGAAAGCTACCAAGGGTTACAGGGGGTTACAAGGGGTTACAGAAGGTTACAACGGGTTACAGGGGGTTACAAAGGGTTACAAGGGGGTTGCAAGTGATTAAAAGGGGTCACAGGAGGTTACAACAGGTTACAAGGGGTTACAGGGGGTTACAAGGGGTTACAGAAGGTGACAACGGCTTACAGAAAGTGACAGCGGGTTACAAGGGCTTACAGAGGGTTACAAGGGGTTAAAAGGGGTTACAGGGGGTTACAAGGGCTTACAAGGGGGTACAAGGGGTTACAGAAAGTTACAAGGGCTTACAGGGGGTTCCTAGAAGTTAGAGGGGGTTACAGGAGGTTTCAACGGGTTACCAGGGGTTACAAGGGCTTACAGAAGGTAAAAAGGTTTCACAGGAAGTGACAGGGGGTTACAATCGGTTACAGGGAATTACAGGGGGTTACAGGGGATTACAAAGGGTAACATGGGGTTACAAAGGTTACAGAGGTTTCAAGGGGTTACTAGGGGTAACAAGGGGTTACAGGGGCTTAACAGGGGTTACAGGGGGTTACAAGGGGTTACAGGGGGTTACAAGAATTTACAGGGGGTTACAGGGAGTTACAAGAGGTTCCAGGGGGTTACAAGGGCTTACAGAGGGTTAAAAGGGGTTACAAAGGGTTACAGGGGGTTACAAGGGGTTACAAAAGGTAACAAGGGGTTACAAAAGGTAACAAGGGGTTACAGGGGATTAACAGGGGTTACAGGGGGTTACAAAGGGTTACGGAAGGTGACAAGGGCTTACTGGAAGTAACAGGGGGTTACAAGGGCTTACAGAGGGTTACAAGGGGTTACAGGGGGTTACAATCGGTTACAGTTAATTACAGGGGGTTACAGGGGATTACAAATGGTGACATGGGGTTACAGAGGTTACAGGGGCTACCGGGGATTACAAAGGCTAACAAGGGGTTACAGGGGGTTACAAGGGGTTACAGAAGGTGGTAGGGGTTTACAGGAAGTGACAGGGGGTTTGAAGGGCTTTCAGAGGGTTACAAGGGGTTTCAGGGGTTACAATCGGTTA
>CALNXK010000036.1:2027500-2117500 GCA_942486035.1 Porites lobata
TCGATAGCGTGAGGAGTGGTTGCCCAATCTCCCGAGCCCGGGGCTCATGTATTAAACGCTCGAGCATTCCGGATCGAATTGGAATTTAGAAATGTTGGTTTTTGAGCAGAGGGGAAAACCGGAGGGGAAAACCTCTCGGAGCAGAGAAGAGAACCAAAAACAAACTCAACCCACATATGACGTCGAGTCCGGGAATCGAACCCGGGCCACATTGGTGGAAGGCGAGTGCTCTCACCACTGCGCCATCCCTGCTCCCTGTTACCCTGTTGTAACCCCCTGTAACCCCTTGTAACCCCTGTAACCCCCTGTAACCCCGTTGTAACCCCCTGTAACCCCTTGTAATCCCCTGGAACCCCTTGTAACACCCTATAACCCCTGGTACCCCCCTCTAACCCCTTGTAACCCCCTGTAGCATCTGGAACCCCTTGTGACCCTTTGTAACCCCCTGTAACCTCCTGTAACCTCCTGTAACCCATTGTAAGCCCCTGTAACCCGTTGTAACTCCCGGTAACCCCCTGTAGCCCCTTGTAACCTCTTGTAACCCCTTGTAACCACTTGTAACCACTTGTAACCCCCTGTAACCCTCTGTAACCCCCTGTAACCCGTTTTAACCTCCTGTAACCCCTTTTAGCCCGTTGTAAGCCCCTGTAACCCCCTGGAACCTCTTTTAAGCTTTTGTAACCCCCTGTAAACCTCTGTAACCCCTTGTAACCCCCTGTAACCCCTGGTAACCTCTATTAACCCTCTTTAACCCCTTGTAACCCTCTGTAACCCCCTGTGATCTTTTGTAACCCCCTGTAACCCCTTGTAACCCCCTGTAACCTCCTGTAACCCCCTGTAACCACTTGTAACCGCCTGTAACCTCTTTTAAACCCTTGTAACCCCTTGTAACCACTTGTAAACCCTGCAACTCCTTGTAACCCCCTGTAACCCCCTTTAACTCCTTGTAACCCCCTGTTACCCCTTGTAACGCCTTGTACCCTCTGTAACCCCCTGTAACCCGTTTTAACCCCCTGTAAGCTGTTCTAATCCCCTGTAACCCCGTGTAACCCCTTGTAATCTCTTTTCACCCCTTGTAACCACTTGTAACCCTTTGTGACCCCCTGTAACCCCTTGTAACCTCTTTTAACCCTTTGTAACCACTTGTAACACCCTATAACCCCTTGTACCCCCCTGTAACTCCTTGTAACCCTCTGTAACCTCAAGAACCCCTTGTAATCCCTTGCAACCCCCTGTAACCTCCTGTAACCCTCTGTAACCCGTTGTAAATCCCTGTAACCCCTTGTAACCCTTTGTAACACCCTGTAACCCCTGTAACCCACTGTAAAACCTTGTAACTCCCTGTAACTCCCTGTAACCCGTTGTACTCCTCTGTAACCCGTTGTAACCTCTTTTAACCCCTTGTAACCTCTTATAACCCCTTGTAACCACTTGTAACCCCCTGTAACCTCTTGTAACCCTCTATTACCCCTTGTAACGCCCTGTAAACCCTTGTAACCCCTTGTAACGCCTTGTATTTTCCTGTAACCGCCTGTAACAACTTGTAACCTCCTGTAACCCTCTGTAACCCCTTGTAACCCCCTGTAACCCCTTAAATTATCATCGATAGTTCGTTTTTATAGCCTTTTTAGATCAACATCTTCCTCCATCTGCGTAATTCTTCACATCCCACTCAGCCTCATAGCAGTAATTGCTGAATATATATTTCTTAACAATTATATTAAGTAGTTAAAAAACATGAAGTTGACCTTCCCATTGCAAAGACTAAACATTTTGTTCCCTCCAAAAGCGATACAATCTTATATCTTGGTCACCATCCTAGCGAATTAGATTAGGGACCTTAAGATCCGTGGACGGCGACGGCAGAGAAAACGTCGCTGAAAAAGTGAATTCGTGTTCTTTCAATCTTCATCGCGATTACTGCAAGTCACTAGCTTTTTCAAATGTAGCCGAACTACCCTAAAGCTGAATTCCTAAGTACCATAGCCAAGTGCAGAAAGAGAGATGAAATTTCGTCGTCGCTTGTGTACTTCCTCTGTACAACGTGAAATTAGGCATTTTCACGTCGTAATCGTGTAGTGCAGCACAGAAATGTACAAAAAAGCGTGATGCACGTGCAAAATTGTTGTTTTGGTTATTAAACCTATTGCTTTTGTGGCGTTCCCGTTGCCGTTGTCGTCGTCGGATCTTATGGTTCCTATTTATCCTAGAGGGATGTTACATGGGGGGCAAGGTATAAGTAGATTTTCGAGGGATTAGTCCATAGCCATGCAAAAGAGCGGGCTGAGGAGTCATTTATAACCAAATTTGCTCAATGGGGTATTGGTCGTTAGATCTACTTAAAATTTTCTTTTGAAATTTTGGGAATTTTGTGTCCGGTTTGCCTAAAATATGGAATCGGGAATGTGGAATCAGCGATACCAACTGTTTTTGCTCTTTCTGTTAAAGATAATATAATTTACTGCAGGAAGGTTAATTGTCACTATACTGAAACGTGAAAGGCAAGAAACAGACCTGGAAGAGAATGGTAAAGTTTTAAAATAAGAAAATCTTTTTTTAAATATTCAGCTTTTGCAGAGATAAGGCCCAGCGTTGTACTTCACTAGAAATGCATTTGAAGGGATTTATACACATTTTGTCATAATATATCGATTTAGTCAAGGACAAAAGCGAAGCTATCGTAGGATCTTTTAGGAAGTGTCTTACTGAAGTTATTCAACTCTCATCATAAGCAAATGCTCCTGAGAAAATGGACCTGGGCCTGCAAGCAATTAAAACCAATAATTAGAAAGTGGAGAACTTAGGAAACACGTCACCTCAAGCAGTTGTACACCTGTGCCCGCGATACAGTATGCGACACCGGTCAGCGGATACCTATTTTGACAGCTGTCAATTGACCATAACGTGGATGTCCAATATCAAGTTAAACACAGATTGCACAGGGTCCAGAGGAGTTTCGTGTGAATAAATAAATAAATTACTTAATTAATTAATTAAAGTATCACCTTGAAAAATGTCTATACTTGTCGCTTAGCACGATTAATTAGCCCAATGGGATCTTTATGAATCTACTGTAAACGATTTCTTCGCTTCTTATCTGACCCAGATCGACTTTCTTGTTCGCCATTTTGAAAATCAATAACCGCAAGCCATAGCCTCGCTGGCGCACGGCACGTCGCCCGAAGGGCGACCGAGGCATACTGTAAGCCGATCTTGCGAGCCCTCAGTCTCTTGGTTTGCAGTATACAGAATGTGTAACGAAACTGTAACGCGATCGTCAACGCGATCGAAATAACCCATTTTTTCAGATGTTTTCGACGGGTTTTGATGTTCTAACGACAAACACATCTCCTCTGGACCCACACATCCGCTAACATGAATGGCTTAGACGTACGATTTTCTCACAATCAAAATTTCTTGTATACACAAAGGGGCTACGTCAAGAGGATATTGCTGTCTTAGGTCAATTTTGTGCTGAAGACATAACTTAGTGTCTTTACCTTGCTATCCGTAGCTTAGAGACAGCAAAAAACAGTTTCAATGCGTAAATATAGCCTTTAATACCAAAACCGTGAATTAAAATTATTAAATGATCCGAAGACACGATTTAGCTTTCTTTAAAAAAGCTACAGCAAAATAGCGTGAGTGACCTGGACCACTTAAATGCAAAATTAATTCTTTGATTTGAACTGACCAGGGGCTAGTGCTCAAACGTCAGCTTTTCAGTCTCTTAACATTGGAAAATTGTCCTTAAATCCCGGGGGAGGTATTTTAGGAATGGTTCAGTAATGATGTGCCGCTTGGACCCGAAACCCTTACCCTATACCAGATCTGTAATTCTGCTGAATTTTGCTACCCTTGACTATGTAAACTCAAGGTAATTAAGGCATGGGTCCCCAGGTGTTAAGTCAAAAAGTAGGGGGGTGGTCTATCTTTCGATACATTAGCAGTGGCAAGCTGAAAACTTGTCAGACACATAAAAGGCTAGTTTTTATCTATTTGGTATGCTCCAATTATGCAAATAAGGTCACGTGACACGCCACGCCCAAAAAAACCCTTCAACTTAAATGGGCACACTTTTTCTTGTTTCCTTCATTTTTCTACTAGTTTCATAATTTTAAGGCCGTTAAGTGTGTCATTTCTGCGCTTGGCAATGTCAAGAGTTTTCAAAGGAAAGGCACGTTAAAATGATACATTTGTATTGGGAGACTGGGTACTAGTCGAAAAACCCGTTTATTTTCAAAATAGATGAGATATTTGAAAGTTGCCAAGCACAGTTTTGTAGCGGCTTATATTTTGTATCTTCTTAGGGTAGTAAAGTAAGATAACTCTTGCTAAAAAGTGTGCCCATTTTTTCTTAAAGATATTTTGAAACTTTGAGGAGCTGTAAGGTCACGTGACCTAATTTGCATAAATTTGGTCTGTTTTAAAGCATCAATTTTGGTGTTGTGTAGTATTTTTTGGTATTTTCTGCTTCATAATAAACCATTCATATTATAGACCACCCTCCTCATTTTTACAGGAAAATGGCTGTTGACCCATGCCTTAATTTACCTGAGAACTCCCAAAATCTCTCCCTTTCCTAGAGTCGCTATTTTCCAGAAATTACTTAGGTCGACACTTTCTCTGCTATTAATCTGAGCTGCGGGTGAATTAAGATTTTCCGATTTTATTTTGTTTTCGAGTGTCCATTCCTGGCCTAGACTAAAATCTTCAACCAATTGATCAGTTTCCTGGAAAATGATGAAAAGTTACTAACTTCGATTTTTCACTGTTTGGAAGGCTCAAGTTTGATTGTCTGGTTGTCGGACACTCGCTAAAATATTCAAAACACTTCTTATAATATTTAGGAAGACTGAATGGTAATTTTCTCAAACCAAAGTCGCACAATAGAAGGAATTTATCTCCAACAGGTTCGAAATAATGGGATAAATAGGCTTTCCAACTGTTTGAGTCGCCACTGGCAATTATCTTTACAGCACAAAATTAAAGCGAAGACTTGAGCCGCCGATTCTATGTCACTGATGAGACAAGATCTTTTCAGTTTATCTTTATAATTTCAAATAAAGTTAAAAGTGTAGACTACGCGTGGGATGATTTTCACACACGCTCGAGCTTCGCTCGCTCTCCTATCCCTGAGGAAAATGGGGGACTACTCGTAGTCTACTAAAAGTGAGATTGTTCGTAGCTAGACTGCGAGCAGTCTCTTATTTTTCTTTGCAAAAAGTAACTCCACGCAAGAACTGGACGAATTTCAAGATAAAAGGCGGACTACCTGCAGTTTAGGAGCGGTACCTTGCATGGGACCTTAGTCCCGTTGCACCTACCCCTTTTGGGTTTTTGCTTCTTTTCTTTGGGGGGGGGGTATATTATAAATTTATATTGTATATTACAAGAGGAGTACCAAAGCTGTGAAAAAAAGTCTATTTGTTAGCTTCCTATCTAAACTAGCTGCACGATACATGATTATGGGTATGACAAAGGTCAGGTGTAAGGATTTGTCATTTCACATAAAACGTGTTAAATCATCCGTAAAGATTCCGAATTCAACGTCATCATTATCTGACACTGAAGATTTTTTTTCCCATTCTTACCAGGAGCCATAATCGGGGTATGGCCCCCGATTCTTATGTATACTTATAGGTAATACCTCTAAGCAGAGTAATAAATAATTGAATAAATAATTGAGATGAAAGCATGTCACCTTGCCTCAAAACTCGTTGAATCTGGGAAAAATCCGTAGGAAATTCGGTCGAATCCATTACAAAGAAGGCAACTTAAAATATCTGCGTAAAAAGTATGCACCAAGATTATGATCTCTTGGTATGCACCTATTGCAAGAAAGATGGGCCAAAATTAAAAGTCGATTGAATCCAGCGATCGACGTGATGAGCCTTTTGAAGTCTATCTCGGCGATCGTTGTCGTAATAACTAATTGTTGTACTCAGACGATCGGCACTACGATCACTGAAAACTTTTTTTAGGTACTGTAGGGATGAACGAATGGAATCCTAGATTACACCTGTGTCACGTAGGACGTAAGGGAGGTGAGATTCGAGTGAGATCTCTTATTTAGAAAAAAAAATGCTTGAAAAACGTTCACAACGACTGAAACGTTCACTTTTCACCGTGTTAACCTAAAAAGTAACTAATAATTCTCTGGTATGTACCCAGTGTGATTCTTTAAAATTATATTTTTGCCATATTTCTTGCAGCCAGTGGAGAGGGAGGTCCATCTCAGACCTGAGGAGAAAACAGAGTCAGATCAGCACAAAGTACAATGTAAAGTGTTTACTAATGGACCGTTCACATGGGTGATTTTATTGTAGGGCTTATCACGCGACTAAAGTGGTTGTGGTTGCACATCAAAATTGTGCGTGTAAACAGTCGGGATTCCAGCGCGATTTATCCCAGCCAAGTGGCCATAAATTCACCTATGATCGAAATCTAGTGCAACGTTTGAGCGATGGGGCTGCTCGAAAATACCAGTTTATGTCCGTCACTTCTGTTTATAAGCTGCCCAAAAAACCGCGCTTTATAAAAATTACGATAAAACTCGCGAAAAAAGATCGCCGGGGTGTTCAACTATTTTTACATGAGCCAGTCTGGCTCGATTATCCCTACATTTACACCCTCAAAAAAATTTTAAAAAAATTCCCAATTTTCTACAAAAGGGGTGGCTCGAACACCTGACTGCGAAACTAAACATAGGTGCGCCAAAAAAATCGCCCCATACGTCTCGTCTCTTCACGGAAAACCCACGCCAAATATCCTTCAAAAATATAGGGTTAATCTTTTCAAAAATGTTTTTAAAAGACGCCAGTCGCGTTAATGTTTAGCAACATGTTACTAATCTAATGACCTTACGAGAAGAGCGTGGAAATATTCGAGGAAGGATTGATTCCGAACAATTGAGACCTAATGGTACAATGTATTGATGCTACTGATAATCTATATGAATACGGATCTGATTTTATTGATGATGTGACTGATCCAGATTAATCCAGTTTATTATATAATTATTTTGCCCTCAGTATTATACTGGGGGCTTTTTTATTTATGTAATATATATATATATATATATGGTACTGTGTTAAAGCGAAGAAACAAACTGAGTGTGTACAGCGTAGTGGTTATAAAACTGCAAGAAACTAATCACAAGAAAATCTAAGCGTATGAGTCATTTCTAATGGTGTTGATGAAATATGGAGTGCCGATCCCGTTTTCATGGATAAACTTTCAAAACGGAACAGAGGATTCAAATATATATTAACGGTGTTAGACTTATTCAGTAAATTCGCTTGGACTATACCGTTAAACCACCCCAGTGGTTTCAGAATACCGTTTGAGCGATCCAACTTCTGAGGTATCAAGGAACTCGTGATGAAGAGGCATTTCTTAGGTTCATATATGAAATGTCAAGTGTTTCCTATATGGCCATAAATAATAAAAGAAGGTAAAAGGAACACATGACGGAATGCCCCGCGAGCGTAGGTCGTTCGAGCAATTGTAATCGATTGACCGTGTAAGATGGAGTAAAACTTTGTTGGATTTTGTGGACTTGTTCCGAGCCTGGCAACAAATACAAGCCTGTATTTAGTGGACTCATATGTTAAACAGACACTACCATGGTGTGCATAATGCTGGTTTCACTGTACTTACACTGTCACTGTTTAACCTTGCTGTTTCTGTGCTAACATAATGTTGAATAGCTTTGTAGATAAACTCATACTGCGCCTAAAATGAGGACAGAAAACAATTAACTCTCTCACTCCCGGAGTGGCTTAGGTTGAGAAGCAGTGCCGGAAGTTAAACTCTTGAGTTTGTGGACAACAGTATGACCACTCGAATGAAAACTGTTTGCAGAACAAGATGCACGCATACAGTAAGCATGTGTACGTACAGTTAATCAAACGGCAAACTCGGAGTAAGAATTTGGTGAATGCTACATCCTCTGATTCAATATCACATATACAAGACAAATATCAAAAGGAACTGTTTTACAGACCCTAACCTACCTCAGTTTGGACCATACCAGATCGCTGTGCTCTTAAACTCTGAATGGTCTTTGAAATATCAATCTCACAATCAAGAGCTGCAGTAACAAGGAAAAGTAGAACTCAGGGTTATTCAATGTTTGTCATCCTGACAGAATGCAGAATGCTGGGTCTTTCTCTTTTCTTCGACATGCAATGCTGTGAAGTACAATACCTTGCTCTTTGATTATTCTGACCAGTGTATCTATTACAATGAATGTTCCAGTTCTTCCTATTCCAGCACTGAAAAAATAAAAGACAGTTTCGACTTGTGCGTAGAGAACAATAACAGAAAACAAAAATGTGCCCGTATAGAATTTGTAAAAATTCGAAGAAAGTGTAAAGGTTTGTTTTTTTTTGCTTTACTTATAACAAAATAAATCACACAAGCTTAAAACTACAAGTAAATTGAAATTAACAATCTCTCCCCTCACTTACACTAGTGTGCTTTTAACTTGACCTTGAATAAGTGACCCTGAGGGCTGCTTGTTTTAGGGTCAAAGTTTTAAGGACAATGGCTCTTTTTAAACGAGTTGGAGCTTTGAATATATAGGTTACACTAGGTCCCAAAGTTTTGTTATCATATTTTCTGTAAAACGAAACTGCATAACCATATTTTCACAATTACAGGCCGGCACTGAGCAAACCCCGGGTCTAGAGAAGAAAGTTATAAATAACCCACGAAGAAAATTATTTAATCAGAAGCGGAATGCTAAAGCATAAACACCCAAAAATAAGTGTAAAATGCCGACATCTTAGCAATTGCAGTCTGGCGCGCTTGTTTGAGTAGACTAATAAAAAGCTGTTAGGTTTATCCACACTAATCCGTGTATTGATCGGCCGTCACCACATTTGACGACAAGCATGATTTTCCCAAGTGGTCAATGATTAAGTTCGTAAAATAATGTTATCGAGGAGTTTGAAAACGCCAGCTGCGGGAATACCCGGAAAACAAGCCAGCGATTCACCCATATCATCTTCCTCTAACTCTGGCGAGACGACCGTGAAACAAATCCTGAAGTCCGTGGCTTACCTTGCTTCGACCCAAGGGAGAGCCGAATTCATTGTTTGTACGATGGAAACGAGGGAAACGTGCCTTAAACCTTAAAACAACCTTAATAATTTAGCTTATATAATACCTTATTACCTTATATTACACTGTAACTCCTACTCACATTTACAGCGTACTTATTCAGAGCACCTTTCGTAACATACGAGTCGTGTATGTCGTGTGTGAAGTTTCGAGTTACATCGATTGATATACGTTTTTTTAAGTTACTATTTTTGATGGCTTTAGTTTACACCTCCATAAAAAGGTATGTATGGCGAGAAACGTATAAAAGCGAACTGTGAACTTTCAAAGTTTATCGAAAATCGCTAATGCTGACATCGATATCATGTTTTTTGAATAGGCGAAGACACAGAAATTAGGGGAAGCATAACCACAGGTAACCCAGGCTCACTATTTGTGTCACTTACGCGTTTCACATAACATGAGTAAATATAGAGAACATATGGGGCGAAGTTTAGGTCTGGAAATTTGCTAAAAAATGGACATAAAAATCGATGAAACTTACCATGCCTCGAGTTGCTGTTTTCCTTAATATGCACACGAAGTTTCGGGAAAAACTGGGAAAAATAGTCTCCTCATCGTTCCTACATAGTATAGTGGCCACTATACTATGTAGGAACGATGAGGAGACTATTTTTATTTTCACTGAGGGAGTAAAAACGACTCGAAGTAATCGGATGAAATTCAGACTATAAAGTAATGTAATGAGAGACACTTTTGACTTTTAATGATATATGAAATAAATCATATATGACCTGCCGAAATGAAATGAAAATGAAGAAATGATCGCCGCAGTGAACGCAATTTATGCAATTGCGTAAAGAAGCCTGAAAAAATTTCAGGACTTCAACGGGGTTTGAACCCGTGACCTCGCGATACCGGTGCGATGCTCTACCAACTGAGCTATCAAGCCTCTGACGTTGTTCATATATGATTTATTTCATATATCATTAACACTCATTTATTTCACGGGAACATATGAACCAACAACTGACCTGCTCCCAACGTCAGTGGCTTCATAGCTCAGTTGGTAGAGCATCGCACCGGCATCGCGAGGTCACGGGTTCAAACCCCGTTGAGGTGCTGAATTTTTTTCAGGCTTCTTTACGCAATTGCATAAATTGCGTTCACTGCGACGATCATTTCTTCATTTTCACGTTTGACTTTGTTAACAGATAGTAGGGAATGAGGTGAGTGTTGGTGTTGCTACCATCTGCGTGAGCTACGGCGTGTGCAAATCATTCTTTCCAAAGTGTTTTCGTTCAAAAAAAATTGGATGAATTAAGATTTTTTCATCTCATTTTGAATGTTATCTTAAGCGACTTCTGTAAACTTCCTCTCAGTTTGAAGATAAAAACATTTGCAAACAAACTATGAGTTAAGAACAACAAAATATAATAGTCACGTAGCGGTGGTTTTTAGTAAAGGGGATAACCGGAGGAAAAACCCCTCGAGAACCAACAACAAACTCAACCCCGGCCACATAATGGCTTCCGGGATTTGAAACCGAGCCACTTTGGTTGGAGGCGAGTGCTAATGGGCTAAGTTTAAAATAAACGTCAAAGGCAATAAATTTTTAACTGAGAAAATACTGTAAGGAGCCGCTTCTCTTACATCGACACTGGCGACTGAGTGGGACCATGGGTGTCTGGTTAGTTAAGGTTTAACAGTTCCTAATTTTACGCATACGTAAAACCGCTGGATCAATATCACTTTTTCTTGTGCATTAGGACCATAGTTACTGGAGGAGATTGTTTATGAAGGTCGGCAAAAATCAATCATGACAACAACGGTGCTTCAGGTTATGATGGAACTCCCTGACTGTGCGCAGTCTTATTCATTCACTCATTGTGGATGAATACATTCATAAAAGAGCCATTATGGCTCTTGATTGAGAAGACGTTTCGTTGAAAATGATAGGAGTGCTACTGAACCTTGCGCACGGTCAAGTCCAAAAAAGCTAACAAAAACATATCACAAAGGTTAGCCTGCGAAAACATCCGTTTCTCCTCGCTCTTCGCCGCTGGGGACGTAACGTCCCCAGCGGCGAAGAGCGAGGAGAAACGGATGTTTTCGCAGGCTACACAAAGGTCTGACAGACTTCATAAAGCACTGCATTTCATTAAAGATGTCCAGACTGACTAAAAGGTTAAGTTACAGAGGGTGTTTGAAGTCAAGAGATGCCAATATCCGCAGATCTGAAATCTGGGAATTTGGCAGCTATGCTGAGGCATTAACACATACCTGCAATGAACAATAATTGGCCCCGCCATTGGAATGGACTGTTGTCTTGAGTTCACTTCATGAACAATATGTAATACAGTACTTGGATCTTTTGGAACACCGTGATCTGGCCAGCCAGTGTAATGGAACTGATATATTGTACGAGGTATAGGCTGTAACGTGACATGCTACAAGTCAGTTCTGTTACATTACAGTCAAACCAAGTCAAGTGCACCCCCATAGATTCTACTAGTGAACTGATCATTAGAAAATTAAATCCGTTATTTGTTGCCCCTACTTGTATCAAACTTAAAACTAAATTCATGCGCGCACAATGAGCAGTGCATTTTAGACTCCAACTTCTCAGTCTTCAGTCAGACTGAAAAATCTTTGCCTTGCAGTATAAACGTATATTTTCAACAGTACCTGATTGAAAGGCATCAGTAAGATAAGTAGCAGAGAGAGTAGTCGGTCCTCTTCTTGTAACGTGCTTATTTACCCTGGCTGAAATGTACATAACCATAGTTTGCCGGACTAAACTATGAACTATAATGGTTTGTAGCATATCTTTCATATAAATGACGTGCCACTTACATCATCTATTGACGTCAACTCAAACTCTCTTAGTGTGTATTCAGTGTACTCGGTCTCCTTCATGTGTCGTACTTGGAATGGACCAACATATTTAGTGGTGTCAGGGTCAGGCCAGTAACGTATACACTTGTTCTAAACATCATAAATGGAGACATCAAAATTGTACTCAGTCGCACAATCACAATTGAATGGGTTGGTGTAGCTGTTGATTTGGAGTTTACCTTTAATATGAAAGTTGCTCCTAAGAAAACCCTACTCTGGTCAACAGGAAGGCCATTTTGTATAAATTGGGTATTGTAATTACTTATAAACCAAACGCTTCAACTCCGTGAAAACTTACTTGACTGAGCAAGTTGGAATACTCGTAATGAATTTTATAAGAATGTGAATTTATAGCCTGCGGAGAGTTCTCTTGGGGAGTCTGGAGGCGGGGGAGAAAAAAAGGGGAGAGAAAGCTTGCAGTCATGTCTCCGGAATTTGAATTTCTGCATCGAAAAAGTAGACGCAAATGCTCATTGGCGGAGAGGAAATTTGGTAATGATGTCACTGTGACGACAGACCACACATCTTCATCGGCGTGAAACCTTTGTAAAACCTTTTACATTTCGCTCTATTGAGAGGGAGATTTCTTTCGCAGATTTTACGCTTAAAAATTGTACTATAGGTAGGTTATTTGCTCATTGCTATAGCGTCTTTGTTAGCGGAGGCTGTGTAATTTTAGCAGCTTATGCAACAGACAATTGATTCAGTTTGGTGTATTCCAGTTCACTGTGTTGCCCGCTTTTTGAGATATGTCTTCTTAAGTCGCAAAAAAGTAATCACTTTCTGTAACCGCTGTGATCTAACGTATCTGTTTTTAATATCTTTACAGTCGTGATTTACACGATCCCAAAGTTAGCCTGTACCCAGACGTTGTTTTATTTTTCTTTTTGATCTTTCGGAAAACATCGGCGAGCGCACAAGCGAGGCGAGCACGCGAGCGAGGCGAGCGAGCGAAAGAAAGAATTCTTCTTCCCCACCCCTACCTCCTTGCGCTGGCGGTCAATAAATCCTTCTTCTTTTTTTTTTTTTCTCTCGCGTGCTCGACGGACTTTCAAGAGAAAATAGAGGGTCTGTGAATAGGCTATCCCAAAGCACAATCTTTAGCTTTTCACAGCATGAATTCAGTTTTGAGACTGCGTCTTGGTATTCATCACGCCCTTGGTAGAAATGATCTTAATGATCGAAGTCGGAAAAGTATGCGAATTCGTTGGAAGAACTGTTTACCAAACGATGCCTGTTTTGATGAGTAATAATCGTTAATCTGCTTGATATCTAACTGGAAAAACAATCTATAGGAAAAACTAGCGGTCTTGCTCAATATCGCCCTAATGATATCATTTAAAAGAAAGATAGTGGCGAACAAAAATTGCGAACAATAACTTTTTCTTCGCAGTATATTGAGTGCCTCTGGATTTTTAAGGATCAAATGATTAACAAACGGTGAAATACTCACATCCTCGTTCAATATGGATCAAAATTAGAGTACTAGTGAGAAACAAATTTGTTCAAAAATGTCTTCTTTTTAGCCTTGTCAAAAAGAACTTCCATGAGTAAGAAGTCAAACAAATACCAAAGTGGGTAGTTTCATTTCAAATACAAACTGTGTACAAAAAAAATGAAGGAAAGTTTCTTTGACCATTTCCAATTTTGCTTAAGCCTTGGCGACATTCGTTATTTATTATTCATTCAAAATATTTCCCTGATTCTGATTGGCTAAAAGCACACGCATAATTCACCATAACCAGCTACTGATGACCAAACTTGGAAGAATTTTGCGATTAATCAACCGATGACGTCAAAAGTGCAGCTTCCTTGCAAGTTAATGCATCTTTAACCGAGAAGACCTGAGGACGAGGTTGAGTTATTTTGGTTGTGAACATTAAAAATGGCGGAAATTTCACTCGTTTCAAGAGTAAGAACTAGGCGAAATGATAGCTAAAAACATGACAAGAACACCAAGAAGATTACTCGAAGGGCGACAACTGCTATTTGGAGAGTATTTGCCGAACTGAACAACCCTAAACGTGCACTATCGAAGATGAACTTAACATCGATGGAGGTAAGCTGGTTTTAGCTATGTTTTTAAACTAGGAATTATTTTGAATGAATAGTAAAACAATTATTAAATTCGGCTTTCGTGTCATATGAAGAATTATGGAGATCTCGGAGGGTGTTATCCGCCTCGACGGATAACACCCTCCTCGATCTCCATAATTCTTCATAAGATACTCAGCCTCATTCATTAATTGTCAGAGGTTAACACTTTCGTTGCAATGCACTCAGCAGTGGCGGATCCAGACCTTCAGATAAGGGGGGCGGTCATTTAGACCCTGAGATAATGGGGGGGGGGGTAGTCTCCCTTCGGGCCTCAGTTTGGGCTAAAAATAAGGGGGCGGGCCCCCCGGGCCCCTCCCCTGGATCCGCCACTGCTCAGACCACTCACCCTTCCTCTCTCTACTTCCTTCGTTGTCATGACAACGATCCGACTGTTCTCCTGAAACACCATTTTCCAGAAATCTTCCACAGTTCTTTGAAGGCAGCCTTGAGCTGCAATGTATCGCGTTGACAATCCCTCCTTGTCACTAGGCTGCTGTCAACAATAACGTATTCTATGTTCAATATTATTTTAACTTTTGCAGGGCTTGCAAGGCCGTTTAAGTGAGTTGACCCTTTAGACCCTTTTAACCCTAATATCAAAATTCAAATTCTCATTTGTTGTCCCTATACGTTTTCAAGAGAAGTAGTGTGGACAATTTGTTGAAGTATCTATTAGATTCATCTTTCCTGACCATGTCCTCAATTCTCATGACCACTCGGTTTCTAAAGCATTGACATTATAAGGAGAAATTTCATGCTGATCACTCTTAGGGCTTAAAGGGTTAAGCATTCAAATTGAGCACATAATGTTCCTTCTGGGATAAATCCTTATTAAAACATAAAAGTCATCGAAATGAGGAAAATGAAACAAAACAAGAATCATTTCCTGATTTTCGTGCAACCCTTTTTATTACACTTGTAGCTAAGAGAAGATGATGATGACGATGACGAAGGATCCTAACGTCTCCCTGGGAAGGGTGGCAGTACATCACATGGTTAGAGCTATGTTACTGTTTCCCACCAGAGTTTGCCACACTGTATTTTTACACTCCATACTTTTTGTTGGCACTGTTGACATGATAGCGGCAAAATCCCTTCTAGTATACAAGTGTAGTGGACAATAGAAATACTCCTAGATCCTTTGAGTCACAGAAACAGGGTTAAACTATGTTACCCGCATGTACCTTAACCATTTACAAAACCTCCTACTCACTAGCCTCCCCGCAGACGTCCTTTGGGGTTCGTTTGTCACGCATTAGAAATGAATGCGTGACAAATGAACCCCAAAGGACGTCTGCGGGGAGGCTAGCTACTCTCTGGACCATCACATTCACATAAAACAATTGATTTTGTCATTAAGATTTACCCCCTGGATAGTACTTTATCCACCTGTTCTCTCCTCCGCAGAGGCTCCCGCTGGGTTTCCCAATAAAAATAGCAACAATCGAAAAATAGAAGCGCGCGGGGGACGATGGGAAGAGGGAAAAGGCGGGAGCGGTCTTTCCCTTCCCATCGTGCCCCGCGCGCTCTCTTTTTCTTTCTCCCCAGCCTCCCTACTACACAAAAGGGCCTCTGCGGAGGAGAGAACCACCTCTTTATCCGCAAGTACAATAGCGTTGCATAATGAAGCTGAACATAGTCTGGTATAAGATAAATGGCTCCACAGTCCCAGCAGCATTCGTCTTTCCCCACCGAAAACTAATGGAGTATCCCCTCTCCAGATCAAAACAGAGTCTCTTTTCAAAGAAAACAAAACAACAGTTACAACCAATGCTCGAGCCAATAACCTTCAGAACTGAATCCCAACTATTGCCCTACAACATTACATTATGGCCAAGAAGGGACTCTTACATGAAAAGAAGAACTCTTAGAGTGCTCAGAAATTCAACTTTTTCATGACACAATCTCGTGATGAATAACAATCGAGAGTCAACCAGTTGCTTACCCCGACAAAATTCGCATTGATGTAATCTGATCCAACAACGTATGGGTCACCACCAAGCAAAACAACTCGACTGTGATCAACTGAGTGAAAGAAGAATAAAACAAAAGCAGAAATCACAACACTGCCCAAGGGTAGAGCCGCAAATTGAAGGCCTCCGGGTTAAAAATTTTTCCTTGACATTTTGGTTACTTTTGAAAGTGCTAAAAAGTTGCATAACTGTGTAATACGGTTATTTCTTTAGTATAGAAACACTGTATCAAGTATTTTCTGCCTGAATTGAGCGTTATATCCCATAAATTTCGTATGCAAAACACATCCATTTTACACTTGACAATAACAGACCTCCTTCCCCAGACAATGTTGTTGTGAAAGAAATTATATTTGTGAACTACGCATAAAGATACGAAAGTGGATGTGATCCTGATAGTTAAATAAACAACCTATGCGGTTAGAAGATAACCAGTTGGCTTGATTAGCTCAATTGGATAGAGCGTTGCGTGCAGTCATAGCAAAGGTCAGGGCTCGATTCCTTGTCAAGAGTGAATTTTTTCAGGTTGCTTTTTAACCCACTTAGGTTGTTCATTTAACTGCAAGGATCACATCCACTTTCAATGTTGTTCTTTCTTTGTTAATGTGAAATGTAATAATATTGGATAGTGTATTTTAAAAATTGAGTTAGGTCAGTTCGGCTTAACGTCAGAAAGCGGCGCGTATTCCACAACATTGATTAACTGTGCCAAGTTTTGAAAAAAACAAATTGAATACTACATCCTTTTCCAAGGGAATTACCTTAATTTTCTCCTTGGGGATGGCGTTTTTACGTTCTGCTGCTTTAAGACTGAGGAACTCATCAAACAAACACGTGACTTACATGGCAAAATGTTTATGAATCTGTTCTTGGCTTTGTTTTCAGGTCTTTCACCTTCTTTTCTGCTGTAAAGATGTTTACACTCTTGTTTTTGAAGAACCTGTACGGGCAAAAAGATAAACTGAACACCACTTACAGACGAAACATCAAATTCACTGGAACCCGGCGACATGTATTCGTATTCTTCAGACTACTATCAACAACTTACTTTAGAAAGTTGGTTTACTAACTTAGAACAAAAGTCACTGAATCGTAGGAAACAGCTACCAGCGCCGTACAAACGACTTATTGACGAGATCAAGCAAAACTAACTACGTGAGAACGACTGGAGAACTGACAATTTGACTAAAAATAGACGACTGTTTAACTGTGACAATAGACGGATCGAAACGCACCAATTACTGATTACCAGTCTTCACACTGTCTTCATAGCCAATAACATCACCGCTTAACTAACAGACGACCAATAACATCGCGACGTAATTGCCCGATCAGATTAATAACCAGAGTTTATTATTCATTCAAAATATTTCCCCGATTCTGATTGGCTAAAAGTACACGCATAATTCACCATAACCAGTTACTGATGACCAAATTTGGAAGAATTTTGTGTTTAGGAAATGACGTCAAAAATGCAGGTTAAGGCACCGTTAACCGAGAAGACCTGGGGACGAGGTTGAGTTGTTTTGGTTCTGAAAACAAAAAATAGCGGACGTTTCACTCGTTCCAAGAGTAAGAACTAGGCGAAAAAATAGCTAAAAACATGGCAAGAACAGCAAGAAGACAACTCGAAGAGCGACATCTGCTATTTGGAGAATATTTGCGGAGCTGGACAAACCTAAACGTGCACTATCGAAGATGAACATAACATCGATGGATCGATGGAGGTAAGCATGTTTTGGCCATGTTTTTAAACTAGGAATTATTTTGAATGAATAATAAAACAGTCAAATTTGTTCTGACACTTTCTTAAGATTCTAAAACTTTGTGCGATGTCTTCAGGCTCCATATCATGCTGCTCTCTGAGGTGGTTTCCGATTGCCGATCCTTTGTGTTCTTCAATTCGTTGGTGTAGGTGTCGGCACGTGTAGCCGACATAACCTGCATCACACAGGCTACACTGGAAAGAATACACCACGCATTGTTGACTCACAAGAGGCGGCTTGTCTTCCTTGACCTTAATTTCATCTTTGATCTTCCTACTTGTGTAAACTGGGCTGATGTCTGCGTTGATCTTCCTACTCAGGTCAGCCAGCTGTTTACGTACTACGTTTGCTGATTTCTGGTCTTTGAAGGGTAACACGATTCTGATTGGGATTCATTGAATCCAAAGTGTCCGAGGATTCACACACCCAAGTGGCTGATAAAAGAGAAGCCCCAATCAGAATCGTGTTACCCTTCAAAGACCAGAAATCAGCAAACGTAGTACGTAAACAGCTGGCTGACCTGAGTAGGAAGATCAACGCAGACATCAGCCCAGTTTACACAAGTAGGAAGATCAAAGATGAAATTAAGGTCAAGGAAGACAAGCCGCCTCTTGTGAGTCAACAATGCGTGGTGTATTCTTTCCAGTGTAGCCTGTGTGATGCAGGTTATGTCGGCTACACGTGCCGACACCTACACCAACGAATTGAAGAACACAAAGGATCGGCAATCGGAAACCACCTCAGAGAGCAGCATGATATGGAGCCTGAAGACATCGCACAAAGTTTTAGAATCTTAAGAAAGTGTCAGAACAAATTTGACTGCCTTATTTTTGAAATGTTTTTTATCCAATAATAAAACAATTATTGAATTCGGCTTTCGTATCATATCAAGAATTATGGAGATCGAGGAGGGTGTTATCCGTCGAGGCCGTAGACCGAGGCGGATAACACCCTCCGAGATCTCCATAATTCTTCATAAAATACTCAGCCTCATTCATTAATTGTTAAATAATACCATCAACTGACGTGATACAACTCACTTTGACTCTGAAGATGACTACCGCACAGGTTCAGTCGAAACGTCAGTCACTGTCAACAACAACAGTCCTATTCAGGCCTACGTTCACCCGCACGATCAAACTCAACCTACTTTTGAAATGACTCCTGGGTTCAAACCTTTCAAAGTTATAACCGAGTTTAAGAAAACATTACGAGGCGGATCCACAGTTGTGACATTTCTTTCGCACTTAATCTTGTTACTAGAATTTCTGGTTGGATGGTTTGCTTTTGAAACGTTCCAGTTTTCGGACTGTCGGGAAAACTGTCCCAGGAGGCTATTATTTCACTCGCTCTCGTTTCAACGTTTTTAGTCGAGTGGCCCGTGCAAACGATAAGATGCAATTTGACGTCTCTATCGTCATTGGAAAGGTGGATACGACAAAAATAAAAGATAAGGATGTAATGTTATAGCCTTGTGATATGATGACATTAGCGATAGTTTAAAAACACCCATTTTAGACGGTTTGGGTGGGGCTAATAACGCAACTCAAATAAAGTACAAGTGAAAATTCAGAGTTCTGTCAGGAAGTAGTTTGACTCTCTCACCTCAAACTCTTCATAAAATCCAGCCTTTCCAGGTATATTCTGAGTCTGTTTTTCTAACACCTTAACTCGGTCCCCAATGGCTGATGCATTGATTCTTGTTGCATTAAACGGCTAAGAACACATTGATGAGAATTAATTATGACTACGATACCATAATCTCCGTAATAAGTGTAGATAAAGTTTACTCAGCCTTACAATCCAACGGCTACCCTTCAAAATTTATTTTTGATGTCCGGACGAAAAAAAACCCAACCTTCCACAGTTCCTTTCCTCGAAGAGTTAGTTGGAATGATGTTTTTAAGATTGGTGAACCCTCTATGTCACACAACTCTTCGCGTGTCTACCCTACTTCAAAGGTGTGTTAAGAAGTATGAAATCACCGTTCTTAATAAGCTATTAAGAACAAATTCCAGGTTCCAAAGTCACGACCCCCATTAGCCTTACAACGTGACATTGCTTACAAAATTCCTTGCGACAATTGTTCACGGAGTTATATCGGTGAGACCGGCAGATCATTTATTACGAGTGAAAAAGGACACATAAGGAATCCAGACGTAGTTAGTCGATAAACCGATAATCGATATGTATCGATAGTAATCGATATCAATCATCGATGAATATCGATTTCCGCAATCGATCGATAGAAATCGATATAGAAAAAAGTTCGGTTGATGTCGATGATTTTCCGATAGAAATCGATGATTTTTTAATCGATTGTTATCGATTTTGTTAATCGATAATAATTGATAAATTATTTTCTCTGTGACTTCGATTTCTATCGATTTCCGATATCAATCGATATTTATCGGCGGATTAAATCGATTAATATCGATGATGTCGATTGATTTCCCATAACGATTTTTATCGATTAACTACGTCTGGATAAGGAATTCAAAAACAACGGCCAAATCATATGTTCAAATCATGTCCATGTCCATGTCAACAACGCTTTGGTCATTGACAAAGGCAGTTACCGCATCTCTATTAACTGACTTTATTAACTGATTAATTTCAAAAAGTAGGCACAAAATTAAATAAAAAAGACTGCACGAAGGATGCCGAAACCAGAGGCTTATCTGGCAAAGGTCACGCCATAGAGAGCCAAGATGTAGCGCAAACTAATCAACAGGTTCTTGGAATCCTGGCACACCACGATCACACCTAATTCAGACCGTAAATGGTCGATTAAGCGCCGCTCTCGAATAAAAGCCGCACCTTTACCGAAATAATTTAATAAACGCCGCGGCGCAAATTTGGTTAGTCATAAATTAACGCTCCACCTTTGTTACGGCGCTTGACCTCGACCAACTGGTGAGTTCCAAAGATTTAATGGAGGGAAACTTTTGAAACCAGGTTCATATAACAGTTCGAGGTATACATATTTTATACTAAATTGTGCATACCAAGTACGCGCCTCACTTAATTCTCTCTATATTCCCCTCAGTGTTTTACCCTTCACAACAACAACAATCTTTTTATTCACACTATTCAGGTACAAAGGAGAAGAAAAAAACTGAGAATACAAAAAACTATAGAAAACGAAATGATAGAAATTAAAATTAAAAAAACTATATGGATAATTTTTGAATCAGTGTGCAACAGCCAAAGTAGCAAAGCTTTCAAATTGGCTGCTGCTTATTTACAAGTAAAGAAAGGAACGAAGGAAAAAAATAATAATTAAGATTAAGCTAATTCATAAGGCAAGAAGCGTCATGAAAACGGATTGGAAATATTACATTCAAAATTACAACTTTCAGATAAGCCAGAAAACGATAATAGATATGATTACACAGTAAATTTTAGTTGGAAATTCAGAAGAAAAGAAACTATGACTGACATTTGAGAAGATGATTTTTATGCCGTTTTTAAAACTGTTAGTAGAGAGCCGTTTCAAGTTTGTTGGTACTGTTTCCTCGTTAATTTAGAGGCTAAATATGCAAAGGTAAATTTGCCGGTGTTGCCCTTACTTTTGGTCGATAAAAATTGCCCTTAAAGGGGTATCTGGTGTTATACTTGTGCAAGTTGGGGGCTGCTCTGAGAGAATCATAAAACAGTGAAGGAATACTGGAAGACTTGTTAAATATCTTAAGTGCAAGTATGGATGTACTCAGTTCAACAATGTTATCAAATTTAAGAATATCAAGAAGTTTATACAAAACTTTGGATGACTCTACTATAAAAACACACATCGAATGCATTTGTTTTGAAGAGAACAGAAAGAAGTATAGGAGGGATGTTTTACTCCCCTTTTTTGGGGAGGATTCTCATTAAGGTGGGGAGGAATACATTAACACCAATGACGTCATAACCTTTTGTCTTGATCTCATGAATAAAATGCTGTGGTATCTCATTAACTTGCGGTGGAATCTCACTGTCTAAGGAGTAAAGTCAAACTTGTCTGTGACTTAAAATCACGGAGGCGTAATGTAATTATGCAAGTCCTATTTCCTGCTGCTGTGATTGTCCTAGTTCCGGTTCACTGACTTTTGGCGGGCAAATCGTGCATATTAATGAGGGCAAAGACAAACTAGCTCTTGTCCTATTTGCTGCTGCTGTGATTGTCCTAGTTCCGGTTCACTGACTTTTGGCGGGCAAATCGTGCATATTAATGAGGGCAAAGACAAACTAGCTATTTTTACACTGCGCACAATGTTTCAATTTTATTTCCCTCCTCAATTTTTTCTTTTTCCCTTCTGTACAATTTCATTATTTTCCCTCCTCAATGTTTTTATTCCCTCCTCCACAATTTTTTTATTATTTTCCTTCCTCAATGTTTTTTATTCCCCTACACCACAATTTTAATATTTTCCCTCAATTTCATTATTTTCCCTCCTCAATGTTATTATTCCCTCCTCTAGAATTTTATTATTTTCCCTCCTCTTCCTCCCCCTCCTCCTCCTCCTCACTTCTATTGTTTTCCCTCCTCCAACTCCTCATTTTGATTGTTTTGATAGGGTCGATGTGGGGTCGATGTGGGGTCGATGTAGGGTCGATGTGGGGTCGATGTTGGATCGTTATTGTTTTCCCCCCTCCTCCTCCACATTTTTATTGTTTTCTCTCCGCCACCACCGCCACCACCACCACCGCAACATTTCTACTGTTTCCCCTCCACCACCACCACCACCACCGTAACATTTCTATTGTTTTCCCTCCTCCTCCTCCTCCTCATTTCTATTGTTTTCCCTCGAAAGGCCAAAGAGGCCAAAATCAGGCCTAAAAGGCCTAGAAGGCCAAACTTGGAGGGAAAACAATAGAAATGAGGAGGAGGAGGAGGAGGAGGGAAAACAATAGAAATGTTACGGTGGTGGTGATGGTGGAGGGGAAACAGTAGAAATGTGGCGGTGGTGGTGGTGGCGGTGGTGGCGGAGAGAAAACAATAAAAATGTGGAGGAGGAGGGGGGAAAACAACATCGACATCGACCCCACATCGACCCCACATCGATCCCACATCGACCCCACATCGACCCTACATCGACCCCACATCGACCCCACATCGACCCTATCAAAACAATCAAAATGAGGAGGAAAAGGAAAAACAATCAAAATGAGGAGGAGGAGGAGGGGGAGGAAGAGGAGGGAAAATAATAAAATTCTAGAGGAGGGAATAATAACATTGAGGAGGGAAAATAATGAAATTGAGGGAAAATATTAAAATTGTGGTGGAGGGGAATAAAAAACATTGAGGAAGGAAAATAATAAAAAAATTGTGGAGGAGGGAATAAAAACATCGAGGAGGGAAAATAATAAAATTGTACAGAAGGGAAAAAGAAAAAATTGAGGAGGGAAATAAAATTGAAACATTGTGCGCAGTGTAAAAATAGCTAGTTTGTCTTTGCCCTCATTAATATGCACGATTTGCCCGCCAAAAGTCAGTGAACCGGAACTAGGACAATCACAGCAGCAGCAAATAGGACAAGAGCTAGTTTGTCTTTGCCCTCATTAATATGCACGATTTGCCCGCCAAAAGTCAGTGAACCGGAACTAGGACAATCACAGCAGCAGGAAATAGGACTTGCATAATTACATTACGCCTCCGTGATTTTAAGTCACAGACAAGTTTGACTTTACTCCTCAGACAGTGAGATTCCACCGCAAGTTAATGAGATACCACAGCATTTTATTCATGAGATCAAGACAAAAGGTTATGACGTCATTGGTGTTAATGTATTCCTCCCCACCTTAATCAGAATCCTCCCCAAAAAAGAGGAGTAAAACATCCCTCCTATACTACTACAGGACTTTTTTAAATTTAATGGATAAGTATTTCCCCACACTACGACTGCATAGTTTAAATAAGGAAATATCAGTGTATAATAATTGTTGAAATAAGCGCCGCTCTCGTATAAGCGCCTCACCTATAACGGGAAAAATGAAATAAGCACCTTGGCGCTTAATCGCATTTACGGTAACTCTCTTTTAATCCCAGGACAATATATCTATTCTTCCATAACTTTGTTCTATTGTATTGTTGTTCTAACACACAATATTTTATTTTTTTTATATTCTTTCATCATCTCAGCCGTTTAAGCCTGGAGTTCAGGCGCTCGAAAGCTTGTGTCTTTTAATATCCTTAGCCAAAGAACGCTTTTGCAAAAACTTTTAATATTATTCACCCCTCGATATTTTTATACAAACATTTTGCAAAATTATCATTTGATTTGAAAATGGTGGCTGCTTGTTGACTCTTGAAATTTGCGTTCTCTGCAGGCAAGGAGCGGTCAAAGGAGACTGATATCAGTTCGGCTGATACTGAGCTCCTTCAAAAGATACCGCAATATCTTGCTCATTTGTTTGACTTCTTTCTTCCGAACGCGTCAAATTTATCTTTAATTAAATTCAGTTCAGAAAGAACAAGAATGAAAAAGGTCCCCTTGCAAAAAATCCCCCTATCCTAGAGTAGCTTTTAGGCTGAGTCAGGGGGGAGGGAAGGTAACTCTATTGTTTTCCACCAAAGTTTCTTGAGCCACTCCGCCTGCCAGTATGACGTCACATAGTAACGGGCAAGAGCCTCGAGTCGCTTGTGCAAATTAGCAAGGGATACGACAGTTATTAGGACGAGCGAGTTCGAGGAAAAGCTAAGAAGCTGGCAGATATCGCTATATATCGCTAATTTTATCGAATGTATGTGAGCTTTGGTGTTGCTATAATCTGCTTGTGTAAACCGTTTTTATATTTTGTGTCCGTAATTGTATAATTTTGTTTATTTGTTTTGCGGGCCGTGATGCGGGATCGCCGTCTATTTCACGGGACTGGCAAGGTCATTAAAGCATAAATCCTTATTTTCTCTAAAATAGGCAAGGTCCAGTCTCCAGAATAGGAGGTTCCATTCACAGATCACACATGTTTATATTTCATCTATTCTTTTGGTAGTTCTACGGGCCTAACTTCATATCAATCCTTTCGAGTGTAGGCCTCTGTTGATCTCCTAATTCTCCACCATATTCAGAAAGGTTGTTCGATCGATTATCTTCATCGAGTCGGCCCGTTCAACCCCAAATAATGCCAAATAGCTTTGAAATACGCGCTTAAGCTAATTTTCCCCTTAAATGTATATTTGAATTCATGATAAATACAGCTCCACCAGCTTCAAACAGCGTCTATGGCAGAGAAAAAATGTTTTGATATGACAAAATTAAATTTTCAAATCAAGTGTGTCACTGTGGTGCAGTGGTCAAGGAGTTGATTGCACGTGCAGATCAACCGGGTTCGGCTCCCGGCGACGCTGTTTTCTGTTTCTTTGTACCGCTTTTTTTTCTGTCTAGTCTTTGTTTTTCAACACTATTTTTCCTTTTGGCCTGTTTGCCGTCATTCTTACTGCTGAGCCTGCTGATCATGCACTTGGATCAATATATATTTTAAGCTTAAGTCCGGAGTTTTATTTTGGAAAAGGAATTTCAAGGGCTCTTGATCTACTGGCCAAGCTTACGGCCAGAAATAATCATATTAGGCTGTCAAGACATGTCCCGTCTCCTGTGAAACAGCTGAATTTTTTTCAATGTTAGTTGACATCATGACAACTAACACACAGTACACCACAAACTGTACTAGTTTACGCCAAACACCTTCCAGTAACCCACTGGCGAAATTTAAACTTGCCTTTTGTACATCGTCTTAATCATCAATATTATTACTTTAAAATCTCCACTAGGTTTGCCCAGGAAAAATAATTAAACATTCCTATATAGCCCATATATGGCAGTACCCCCCCGGGAGCGAGAAGAACAGGTGATTTATACTTTTTTATGCGAGATTGATGACCTGACCTTGTTTTTGTCAATGGTAATTTTTTTTTAGTTTTGCTTCTTTTGAACAATTTTGAACAATGAAATACACTGGTCTCGTAGAAGTCATGATAGAAAGTGACCGGGGAAGCAAAAAATCAGCCGGGTAGAAACAAACTGTTCTCCAGGTATGGGGGAGAGGCTAAATTATCACTGATTATTATAAGAGAAACATCTTTATACATCTTACTGTTTTAAGCTGCACAACAGTGCCAGATTGTTCCATCATGGGGTTTTTCCTATAATGCTCCACCAGATTAGTCAGATCGTCAAATTTCTCTCTACCAACACCATATTTACCATCTTCCACGCAATGGCGTATCATGACATGAGTAATTTTGTCCTCTAATCTGATTTAGTTAACAACGGAAAAATGTTAATGCATACTCCTGTTGTCACAACAGTGGTGGGTTTAATTTGTAGATACAGTTGTGGGTGCAACTGTAGTTGTTAGTATTAGGGTTAGGGTTCAGGGTTTAGTCAAACCTGCACACCCAGAAATTAAATCAGCTTTTTAGTATTAATACCCAGCAAGGGATCGTTACCAGTAGTGTAGGGGAAATTTCACATTTTTGGCTGATTAAAACAAAAAAGTTTTTGGGGTCCTCTCACCTTCCACCTACGTCTCCCGAGTAGTTACCTGTACTTTTACAGGTTGTATTACAGGTTGTACTAACCATGTAATTAAAGATGAGGCTCCATGACTGAACTTACATGATAGCCTAATGGTTTTTACGTGATTTTCAGCACAAAAATTTAACTATTAGGCCTAGACCAAATGTCGAACTTTTCATGAGACGAACCAAACTCTAATTTCGGTCGACTTAATTTAAGTCTGTTGGATCAGACGTCGGACTTAGGACACGTCGAATCAATCAACTGATCATGAATCACATCAGTAATAAATTTTCTTCCGAACGAGGCTAAATATACATTACCATACAATTTTTTAATTTATTTTATCAGTTTAGTTCGTCGCATGTGAAGATCGTCGTTTGTCCCGGAGACGATCTTCAGACGTTAAATCCGTCTGAAGCAGACGGATGGAACGTGTTGAGCGCGTTGGACGATCCAAACTCATTTAGACGAACTTAACTGAGACAGACGTCGAACTTTTTATGAACTTAACTCACTAACAGTAAGTTTGGTTCATCTCATGAAAAGTTCGACGTTTGCCCTAGGCCTTACAGTCTACGTTAACCACATCAGTAAAAAGGGCAGCATCATATGAATTGAATCCCAAGTGTACATGTATGCAAAATAACGACAACAAATTAACACCTGCTGATGCACAAATGGCTTTTCACTATTACAGTTCATTCTTCAAAGCATGAGAAAAACATAATCAATGGTTCGTGATTGATTTTTCCAAAGAACCCTATAGAACCAATGTTTTAGGCTTGTGCCAAATTCTTTCCTATTCGTCTTTATTCAGAGACAGTTTTTAGTTCAGTTATTTAATGGCAGAAAATAGGTGAACCTGCAACTAATTGCAACAGAAAGTATTTAATCTGTTTTACATTGTACATATACTCGGAAACTTCATGTGCTTTATAGCACATCAAAGTAAAAGACGCTATGATGAAGATCAAAACAAACAAGGCAACGGTAAAATCATTAAAAAGCTCACCTGACTGTAAGAACAAAGTCTCCTGGTTTGCTCTGGCTTTCTCTTACCAGGAAAGATCCATCCTCGCCCTTGTCCTGCATCATTACCTCTGCCTCTTTACTGGGCATGTTTCCATGAAACCATCTAGCCAGCAAAATATAAAGATAAGTTAGAAACGTACAACCTCCAGGGGGTACTTCCTATGATGGCCTATACGGGGAGGCTTCGACCGAAAGGGGCATCTTCTTCAGGCTTCAGGTATATGAAAGGTTAGGGATTTCACTAGTTGAAGTATATAAAAGGGTAGGAAAATCTGTCATTTGGGTCTGTAAAAGGGCCCAAAAGGGCTAACAGATGAGTTTTATGGCTTTATAAAGTTGAGAAAACGTTCTATTTTTGTGACTGATTTCTATTTAAAAGACAGTGCATCTACAGCAGTTAAAAGGAACACAAAGTTCTAAACAAGGTAAGTGAAAGGGGTACCATTTGTCAATAGAAGATATACGAAAGGGGTACCTTTTTCTTTAAAAAATGGTATATAAAAGGGTAAGGGTTTAGACCTTGTGGCGGAGCCTCCCCGTATAAACATTTGTTGAGTACCCAGTCCCTTCCCCCCCCCCCCGGGTACAACCACTAGCTTGCACACAGTAGGAACAAATAACAGGTTTTATGTACAACTCGTGGTGTTAATCTGCTGAATCTTTGCGCTGTGCTTTGACGCGGGAGAGATTTGTGAGTTTAGGCTGCACACAGTAAACTCTCTTGCTTCGCTGTATGTAGGAAAACAAAACCGAACAAACAACTAGCCACAAAACCGTAGAAAATGGCGATGAATATAGCCCACCTTATACAGAAAAAGCAATAACAGGATCAAGTTTACGTAGGTAAAATTTATTTCCATATTTATGCCATTATTTCTACGTTATAACAACTATATTAAACAATTAGTGGATGAGGTTGAGCATGATATCATGAATTATCAAAACCGAGGTCTGTGTTATCTGCCGAAGCCGAAGGCTGAGGCAGATAATACAGACACGAGGTTTTGATAATTCATGATATCATGCGAAAACCGAATTCAATAATTGTTTTGTTATACATTTTTTAAATGATAGGCAAAAGAAGACATTCATCTGTTGAAAAATGGCTTTATTTCAAAACTAAGGCGAAAGTGACACTGATAAGTTTAACCAAGATCATTCAAAAATTTTAAAATACAATAATAAAACCAAATTTCAGTCGTCCGTAATATGTAAACCAGTATCAAAACTCGCGGTAATTTATTCACCGAGCTTGGGCTGCCTGTGGACTACCGAGAACTAATCCAGCTAGGGGTCAGGACCCAGTTGATCGAAGGCCGATTAGCGCTTAACCCAGGGTTAAATTTAACCTGGGTTTTTTTCTTTTGTTCAAAGCATTTTCTCGGATCATTTTCTCTGTTATTTTTAAGAGCATCCAATCGTCAACTTGTTGACAAAAAGGATTTAGACTACGAGTAGTCTCTCTTTTTTCTTGGTCTGTCGAGCAAAACGCCCAAGACACGCAAATGACCACGCGCGTGACTGAAGGCGCGAGATGGGAGAAAGAGAGACTGCTCGCAGTCTAAAAAGGATTAAACTGAATTTACTTTTAAAGCTTCCATATCTGAATTCAAATTTCGCACTAACCCTGGGTTATCTTAACCCAGCTTTGAAAAACCCGGCCCAGTTCGGTACTTGAACTTGGGGCCTCCGGATTTCAAGTCCTCCGTTCTAACGTAACCGTTCATTGCCTCCTATGTATTCATTACATTTATGGACTGAGTCCTATTAGGCATTTACTATAGTTTGTAGGAATAGTTATACAAGTGTAAGATAACTTTAAGTTACATCCTTATTAAAATAAAAATAAAGACAAAATAGTTGCTGTTTTGAGTTTAAACAGGTAAGTGTATGCCGACAGATAATAACTGACAGTAAGTGCTGTTCAGTAAAACCAAAACCAAAAAACAAACCTGCTACTAACCTTTCAGAGGTGGGATCCGTAGAATTCAATGCGTATTTCAGTTCAATAACTTGACCATTCTTTTCCCTCAATTTCTCAGGATTATCAGTATAAAACAGTATCAGCTCTGACAGAGTAGCAAATTTCTCTCCCCCATACAGGTCATAAAAATCTCCTGTGTTTTGAATTTTTATGTGCGTGACCTCACCACCTCGTCTGCAAGTGAAAGCAAAAAAACCATTACAGAAATTTACTTCTACTATCATCATCATCATGCATATTTCCCTGTTATCTCTTACAATGGAAACTGCTCTACATGTGCCACACGACCAAGTTTAGGACATCACCGGACGTTCTTCACAATTTTTTAAGATTTTTGATGGGCTCCATGTCATGCAACCAATCGAAATCTCAAAAGTCACGCAATTTAATTTCAACGTCGTAGAACTGAAATCATTTAAAAGGCTGTGTCACAGGTGACTAATTCATTTTGTTTATAATGCCATGTCCTTATTCGCTATGGAACTTGAGAAATTACTCGTGAATGACAGAGCTTCCTGCTAGACAAATATGTCTCTCAAGCATTCAATCAAACGTTAATACCGTATTGGTAGATTTAGCCGGGACTAAAAGCAAAGTTCTCGATAATATTTATAGTTTGTTCAAACAAGATAACTTGAACTACTTGCAAAATAAGACATGTTATAATAGAAGTTAGAACATTTTTTATTTTTACATTTACATTTTTACATTTTACATTTCTTATACGTGCGTCAAATGTGGTAAAGTCGTGATGTCCTATTTTGCAAGTAGTTCAAGTTCTTCGATCGCATTCCTAGTCTCGGCATTTACAATTTCTGAAACAAAATATAAAATCGTGTAATGCTAAGCAGCGAAGGCAACGCCGGAGAACGGTGAAAAACAACAATAGGTTTAATTAGCAAAAAAAACTTTGCACGTGCAGCTGTGCTGTCACATTTTATAATAATCATCGCAGTTTGTAATACCTGTCGCAATTTGTAATTCATCGCACTTTGTAATAAAAAAGCTGTTGCAATTTGTAATAACCGTCCCTCGCACTTTGTAATAAACTAAGCTGTCGCAATTTGTAATAATTCCATCGCACTTTGTAATAATTTTTTGGGAGTGATTCAGCTTACTTCGTCAACATTATAAATATAATGCCAAAATATGAATGCTACTTTGTAAACTAAGATGATGACGTCGGCAAGCACGCAACTTCTGACGTACGAAATTCTGTATTCTTAAACCTTGCTATTGTACTAGATGGTTTGCATGCAATGGTTACCTGGGGGGGCGAACTCCCTTATATGGCCAATGCGGGGATGTGCCGCTAGACACAGCGTTGTCAGAGTACAGAATCTAGACACAAACGAGCTATTATTAAAAGGCATTTAATTTTCACAAATCGTAACATCCATCCTTACATCATTCAAATAAGGACACCAGGAAAGCTTTCCTTTTAAGATCTTATAACAGGTCGACACAACCGTCCTTGTCTAACGCGAAATCTTAAAAGAAGCAATAGTGGCTGCCATATTTTGGCCAACTTAATCAGACGAGGCCTGTAAAAATTCAAAATGTAATGTCCAATTAGTCGCTGGCCAATACCTTTGTATGTACCTGTTTTTATAAAACTCACTTGAGGTCATACACTGAGCCGGCTGACCATTTGGTCCATTATTCTCTCTTGATTTGGTCTCATATAGGAACAAAAGGAGTATCGTTCCATCTTAATGAAAACAATTTTTTTCTATGGAGCCCTGTAAAGCAAATACCGTGGGGATAGTAAAAAATTCTCCTTCCCTGAGTACAGCTCACAAGACCTTGCAATTCTTCCGAGCGTGTTCACGATTATTTTTTTTTTCCACAAAATGCAAAGGATAATAAACCAAACCATCCATTACTGTATAAGTTACCCGATCTAAGGATCAAACCAAAGACACAAAGCCAACAAGGTAAAAAATGATACCCTATTTAAGGTTCGAGATCCTCAGCGGCACTTACCTACCTAGCCTTTACATGTATATGGGATTATCCCCCCTCCCACCCCGAAGACTTCACCTGTCACGTGGCAAGCAAACATGGATTGAGACGACGAACGCCAGGTTATTCATGAATTTTCTGTTGTTAAATGTTGCTTTTGTTATTTAAATATTTTTGAATTCAAATATATGAAATGATTCATATCTTTTTTTTGGTCACATGTCACAGGAAGTTTCATGTCTTTCATAAAAGTGATTCTCGTTGGTCACGTGATTAATTAAGGCAGAAAAATTTATAACGGAAGACATGCATGTTTGACTAAAGAAAATAATTTAAGTTTATAACAAAGTGCGATGGAATTATAACAAATTGCGACATTTTAGTTTATTACAAAGTGCGATGGTCAGTTATTACAAATTGCGTCAGCTTTTTTATTACAAAGTGCGATGAATTTATTAAAAATTGCGACAGGTATTACAAAGTGCGGTGATTATTACAAATTGCGACAGTAGAGCAGCACACTTTTTTCGTACATTTCTTTGCCGTTGTTTTCCATGACTACCACGCGAAACTTCCAGAAGCCTTTTTATGGAGGAAATGTGGTACGCGTTCTCATTCACATTTTTTTCACTGCCGCTGATTTTTTCCTTGCATTGGTGGCCACTAGCATTTCTCATTTTGTCACTACCGCTAAAAAATTTTCACGTTGTTCTTCCAACAAAAAATTTCTCCTTTATTTTTTCTCTCTCACTCTAGATCTCTGTCGCCCTTTTTCTCGTTGAGTTTCGCTGGCCTGCCGCCTACTCTCTCTTTTTCTCTGTCTTTCTCTTGCTCTATGTTCCAAATTTGTGGACATGACAATTAATCTAAGCTTAATACTTTAGACAACAAGGATACAGAAACAATTTCCGCTTTACGTTTTCGTCTTTATTGACTGTTTAGCTGCTTCTGTTTTACAAGACGCGGGTGGCTATGCGATTTCGCGCCAAAATAAACTCGAGTTGCATTTGGATTGCCATACCAGTTGGTTGAGTTATTTTACATTGGTATGCCTGTGCAACGCACGGAAGGTCTCTCGGGCGGTCGGTGTACGGTCACGTGATTACCAAATTTTCTCGGATGGGTAGATTACCACATTTTCTTATTCATGGCGCTCCGCTGCGCGCTTCGCGCGCGAGAGCTCCGCTAAAAACAACAAAACGAACTCTGAAAAACTCTTACGCAAACAAATTTTCAAAAACGACAGTTGTAATCCGTTTCAATCCTTCTTCAGTTTGTCCATTCATGCCCTTTTTTGTATTTGCTGTGTTACACATATCGTCTTGTAATGTTTTGAGCAATTATTTTTACGTTTCACTCGGTTTGGTGGTAGTTCCGCCGGTTTAAATTTTGATAAATTATCCAAGGCAGCTCGTTTAAATGCAATGCATGACTCCTCCTTCAGAAAATCTTGGATTTTGATTGGTTCTGTATCATATGAAACCAATTACAGTTAGCAAAAGTATTTAGTAGAAATTATATCAAAAAGATGACAAAAACTTTGTTGGGTGGCAACAACAGTCAAATCTACTAAGCAAAGATAATTGAAGAGGTGGGTAAAAAAAGCCTTTTGAGTAAGTGATTTACTGATAAGGTGCTTGATTTAGAAATAACATTGACCTCTTAATCGGTAGTCTTTCCACAATCACTCTGACACAAAGACACCAGCAGATAAAATAAGAAAACAATTAAGTGTACGATATTCAGGGGCAAGGCACCCAACAACCAAATTTTTCCAAATACAGATGACCCTCTCTACAGCGGCCACCTTGGGGACAGAAGAAAGTGGCCGTTGTATAGGGGTGGCCGTCAGTGGAGGTTCGACTGTATGTCAGAAGTGTGTCAAATGGTTTTTGACACCTGTTTGGTTAATTTGGAGCTGCCCTAAAAAATATTCATAGTTATATATATAATAAATTGACATTTAAACTGCTGTTCATTTTTGCATGGTTTTGCCCATGTTTCTAAGGTTGGTTGCCCTCTGAGTTCATGTCAGGGCTTCATAACAGAGTGTGCAGGAATTTTATGGCAGAGCCTCTCTGTTCATTGCGCCGTACTGACGAGCCCCAAAAAAGGGCAAGCAGCTGTCTACTGCTACGACCCCACTCTGTTTTTGGTTCTTTCGGTGTCGTGTTGATGTCTTGCAAAGTTAGTTTTCGTGTAGTACGATCAGCTTTGCAGAATTCAGTGTGTCTACTCTTTATATATATATGTATATTTTAGAGAAGGCAGCCACACAAGAAAGATGGGTAAGTGTATACGACACACCATTCTAGATGGCAAAAACATTTAGGATCGAAACTAACCAATAGAAAATAGGACACTTCCCGATGAGGTCCGTATACCCAGTTCTTTGTTAAAAGAGAGGCTTCTGATTGGCTGAAAGTCCTCAGGTGGCCCTAGTTGAAGTTGTAAAACTGTAACTCTAAATTATAAGTGAATCCAAGTTGAGCAAACTAAGCTGATCAGTGTCGTCTGTATATAATTTTCAAAACATCCTAAAGTAGCAACTCTCCGGGGAGAGCTCAGGAAGTAAAATATCTCCCCCAGTGGACCCCGTAAGTGTCAAAAATCTGTTAGGAACATGCGCAGTGATATTTATAACTTGTACACATGCACAACCGGAAGTAAGAAAATTTTTTAACGGCTACTTCCAGAGCCCCTCATTTCAAGACCACGTGACCAAAAGAAATGACAGGCTCTTGGGACGAGAATGAATAATTATCAGTATCCTAGGCCGTATTCATTATATATACCAAGGGGGAATTTTTGGGGGGGATCTTAAAATTTTATGACGGGAAAAGGAAGGATGGTAAAAATTTCTGAAGGCAGGAAGGGGGAGATGCCATTGAAAGATTTAGTATTGTAATGTTATTGATGAACCACTACATAAGAGAAGTTCCTGATTTTCTAATGTCCTTTACTTTGTGCAGTAACAAGTTTTATCTACATTATCATTATCACCTTTACTTTTCTCCTGCTTTAAATAATAATGTCACAGATTGTCTCTTTATCATCATCATCATCATCACCATCATTATCATCACAATTAACCATTTTTTTTCATTTTTTCTTTTGGTCATGAGGGGAGGATGTCAAAAAATTCTGTATGATGTGGGAGGGATATGAAAAATTTTTGCTCCTTTAAAAATTATCCTCTGCCCTTCCCCCTGCCGTATACATAATGAATGAAAACTTTCTTAGCGTAATTTGCTACTTAAACTATCCCAAAATACAAGAACCTTTCTGACAGACTTCAAAAATATGTAGGTTCTTACACATGAGTTTTTACTGTACTGAACAAGAACTCTATCAGTCCTGGTTGGAAATGGAAGTGTAAAACAAAGTTTGGTTCTTCAGTAATGTCTGTAATATTAATTAGGCAATAGAAGACCATTTTGGTGTTTGCATAGCCTGATGTAAACACCAGAGGGTGTTGGGAGAATTCGAGACAGTTACACAAACCTGCATTTGATCATATTCACATTAACAAATCAACAAATTTGGAACTGCCAGATGATTCTGGACGCTGTTGGTTGGTACAGCAATATTTTCAAACAAGAAGGAGAACAAATTAAATCAATGTCTCATTTTTTCATATCACCTTTCTTTACAATTTTTTTTTGGCCACCCGCTTTTAAGGCTATGGATCGAATCTCCGCCTTTCCGCGTTTTAGGGTTTTGGTTGATTTTCCGCCGTTCCGCTGTTCCACCATTCCACCATTCCCCCGTTCCATTTACCATTCCAGCCCTCCACCCCTTCGTACGCGTTAATATCAGGCCGTGGAAACACGGAAAAAGTTTTCTATTGTTTAAGAAATATTTATAAATACAGTGATTCAAAGTTGGAACTGAGGTGTTGGATAACTATTAATTAAGATTAAGGTAGCAGACTCTAAAATAAATTAGAATCGGTCGTTCTTAAAGTAATCTTCTGGTTGTATACATGTACGTTCGCGCCAATATAAATGTTTTCTCGGGTAGATCTGTCGATCTGTAAGAGGAGGTAGATTTTAAACCTTTCTGCCTAGACCATGGTTGTCTTCCTTATAATCTAGTTGCAATTACCTGACTGACAGAGTAAAGTCTCCAGGGTTACTCTCGCTTGGACGAACAAGATAGCTTCCATCGAAACCTCTCTCTAACAACAACTTCTCTGCATTATAACCAGAAATATGCGAGTGAAACCACCTAAAATCCAAAACAAAAAGCATATATGTTAAAGGAATGACTTAGTAACTCCTAAGTTTAACGAAAACTGGGTTAATTACCTTCGCGAAGACATTTTTGTTCAGGCTACAAAATAGGGCAGAAAGAGTTCCGATTCCGCGAAGTAGCTTGGTTGAACAGGAAGCTGAATTGAGCCTCGATTCTACGCTAGTTTCAGTCTTCCTTCGCTACAGAAAACCAAGATGGCGGACGAAGCTTGCAGTTCAACACACAAGGAGAATCCCGTTGAGTTTCCCCCTCTTTGCCTTCTAGATGCACTTGTTCGATCATTTCCAAAAGAGTGGCGTGGAGTCTTTTCAGCTCTTCCGAATACCTTCCTGTTTAAGCTGCGTCTTTTTGGCTTCAGAAAAGAAATGCCACTGAAAGCGTTTCAGACATTCCTCCAAGTTGGGCCGGGAAGATTATCTGGATGGAGGATTTCCCTCTGGTGTTGAATGATCAACTATTCTTTAAACCAAAACTACTTTTTCTTCCTTTGAACATCCAATGTAACATGCAAGCATTCATTTCTTACCACAGCTGTTCTGTACCGGCGAACTCATTGGACAAGTTAATTCACAGCTTGCGAAAATTTGAGGCGGAGATCATTGGCTGGAGGCTGACTCATTTGAAGATTTTAAAATCAAAGTTAAAGAATTTCAAAGAAACTGACAGTAGAGACTGCAGAGGTAGTGAAGAATCATAGCAAAAAGGAAACATTTGTCTGTAAACTAATCTTATTACTACAGACTCTGAGGCAAGATTTGAAGGCCTGACATAAACAAGAACAAACTCGCGCAATCTTCTGGGAACATTCCTTGGTTAAGTAATCTTAGCGAAAATGAAGTGAAAGACACTTGTGACAGTATTGATAAGAGTATTTCCAGGGAACAAGTATCTCCCCTAACGGTCAAAAGTTGTGCTGGAGATGATGTTGACATGATGTTGACATGTAATGATTGATTTGACAGATATTTGTGATTGAAAAGTAGATGTACCATCTTTTAAGTTATTGCACAAATTCACTTAGGATCTTCTGATTTGTCTGGAGATAGTGATATTGAAGTTATTCAAGTTGTCAAAAATCAACAAGTTAAACTTGAACCTGAAACAATTGTCATGAAAGATTTGACAGTATCCCCCCGCCAGACCATCTTATCTTTGAAAATGAAGACGTCTTAGAACAGAATTATGTGGATAACTTGGACACCAAGACTGGAATTTATACAGAACATTTAACCATGAAGAACACTGACAATGTTCCAGAGCTTTTGATCACGGAGAAGAATAAATTATGTTTCAGCTGAAGCAAAGCTAGGTGATGCTCTTCAGCTAAAAGTCAATGCTCTAAAAAACTTACTTCAGAACTCAGAGACTAATGAATTCAATTTTCATGATGAACTTGAGGTATTTTCAGCAGGTAGCACTGAGGAGTTAAAACATTTGTGCTCAGTGTAAAATCTTAAAAACCTGGAAGAATCTTCAGCAATTTCTCTGTGTCAACAGTTTGTCTCTATTTCAAGTGAACCAAGCTTTAGCACTTCAGTTATTTTTGCTGTTCACTGTCTCTTACCTAAAATTTAACAGCTTAAACAAAATGTCTCAAGAGTCCTGTTTGCTTCAGTCAATCAGTTTGCTAAGAAACATTCAAAAGCACTTTGTGATGGTGTCATTTTAACTCAGCAATCAAATTTGGACACTCCACGAGTGGATCTTATCAATAAAAAAATCAAAGAATGCCTCGATGAAGACACCAGAGTTTATTTGATACAGTGGATTTTCTCAGTCAAGTCAGACGATGAAGTTGTACCTTTTTCATGGTTAGAGAGCACCCTTTCTATTGTTCAGATGTTAATTGACGTAAAACCAGAATTTAATGAGGATTTATTTGGAAGTTTTGTATGTGAGTTGGAGCAACAGTCACAGCATTTGGCAAAGTCACTTAAGTTTTTCCAATATGTTGCTTGCTGTTATCAAGTGATACAGATGACATGTAAATAATGTTTCTATGCACCAAAACACTTGTTTACATCTTGGAAATGAATGAAACTTTTCTCAAGAAAGCAAGGTTAACTGCTCTAAAAAACGTTTACAAATAACTAACCTAGATTTGTATTTTATTCAGTTTGAACATGCTAAGTATATTGTTTTTAATGTAACCAAAGGTTGTTTCTGGGTGATTTTTGTTATGAAGTGGATGGGGTGATTCATATTCGTTTTCTTCTACATAAGGTCATCCCCATTTTTTCTCTGTTTGGCATCATCCAAAATTCATTTAGTCGGAAAAATGAGCATCGTCACTCCATTTCACAACATAGAAGTTTCCTTTTGCCATGTTTCACTTTTACTGGACATCAACCATCAACCAGCACCATGGCAATGATGCTCGCTATTAGCTATTTTTATAAAAGGTAGAACTTGTGTTCGCATCAATTCAACTCCAAGAAAATAAATGAATAGCTAAAAATAAATAAATAGAAAAATAAATCAGTTTTGTTATTTAACAGCAGGATTCATGGATTCATACACTTCCTTTCACCCGCTAGACTCTTAATTTTGCGGAACTACGCGGTTTCCTCTTGTGAAAAATCGCACTTCAATGTTTCCAGCCTGTTCAAAGGTTTTTTTAAATAGTAGCTGAATTAACACAACTCTAAACTGTCTAATTCTTACACAGTAAATAATCGGGTTAACGAGCGAATTCAACGTTATCACCAGGACCCCTGTAAAATGAAAAATGTATAATAAATTGACTGAATCGACCACAGAGTTAGCCATCAGTATTCGTGAAAATGCAATCGGTAAAAAACATAATATTAGAAAACAAAGGACAGTTACAGTCACTTTTAAAGCTTTCCTTTGTTTTAAGAATTTCTCTTTGGCCTCCAACGAAACTTGCTGGGCAGCGATCTTTTTCTTTTGACGACGTGTTTCGAGATAAATCATGACTTGGCAGAAAGAAATAATGACTATGCTTAAGAAAGCTAAAATAGCATCAACTTGGGCGTGTGTTTGATCATCTATGTTAGCAGCGGGCATGATTAACTGTGTGAATAGTACTGTTATCCACAAGAAACCAGATGAACCTATCAAACGAGCTTCGGTGACCATGGTTTCGTACTGCAGAGGATGTCGAATGGCAATGTACTTCTCGGCATTCACCAAGATAATGTGAAATAGGGATGCATTACCTGACATTGATATAGCAAGAATCCCTAATTCTTTTCGTAAACAGTAAGTTTTGGAGGCGTAGCCTTGGAACTCTACGAGCACCCAAGAGATGAAAAGAGGTTGACCGATCACTCCCATTGCCAAATCAGTGGTCGACAAGCAGGCGAGTGAAATATTAGACTTGGTTTTCAATCGGTGTTTAGTCTTAACAGCGATTATGATCAGTGCATTCATAACAGCTGTGAGTGGACAAGTAATGATACTGATGACGGCAATGAAGATAAGCCAACCATAAGCTTCCGGGGTATTTTTTTGATCGAGTGTTCCCTGCGGAATCATTGGATCACATGCAAGAGCTATCCTCGCCGCGTCTAAGACCGCAGATGAATTCATATCTCGTCTTTGTTCTTGTTTGATGGAATTCTGTTTGTAGCTATGGAACGACTATCTAATGGTGTGACGATCTGTGACGGTTCGCTTTTATCAACTTCAACCACGCACGTTTCGCTCGAAGGACTGCGGGAAAAAGGGGCGCCTGCTAACAGCCTAATGATCCTTTCGTACCCACGTTGTTTAAATTTGGATTTGAAGCTGAACTGGCATATCTTGCCTTAATATAGGCTTTCTTGTGAATTTGCCTGGGTATTCCAGGTATCAAATGAAAACCATACGATAATAATTTGGTTAATGATTTTTGGTTGCTTTGATCATACGGCCTTTTTTTTCTTTCATATGTTAATAAAGAACACAATAAAACTAAAAAAGCCGCCGTAGTCGTTAAAAATTATGAAAGTTGAAATTCATTATAGCCGTTAATAAGGGCATCTTAAGCTAAGAATCATGCATCCATCGGTGAACTCGGGCAGCGCATTAAATGAAGTATTTAAATGATGGTAATTGAACTGAGTGGAGTGCAATTTGGTTTAAATAATACGCGTGATTTGCGCTAGTTCGATTTGAAATTACGAGTATGACTTCAGACCAAAATTACACGACGCGAAGTTCAATTACCACTTTATTACAGCCATTTTGAAATCGCAGAATTCAGTCAATACCAATATTTTTTGATCAATTATCCAGTTTGTTGAAAAGCGGAAACAAAAAGGCATTGACATCTCACTTTGTATTCGAAACAGAAAGGATGCGATATAGAGCAAAAATGGTGCGATTTAAAACAGAAATGATACGATTTAGAACATGAATGATGCGATTTGGAACAGATGTGATTGAGAGCAAAAAATAGTGTGATTCTTGAATAGTCACACTGCTGAGAGTCAATCAGATTACAAGGATCACCAGTGATTTCAAACTGGATATAATGGATATAACAAATTTATTAAGTAACGTCGATTATTGATATCCAGGTTTTAATTCATTAGTCGCAAACTGGGTCTTTGATCAGGGCTGCTGATTGTTTAAATTTGTAGAAGCACCGAAACATTATAAGAAACTATAATCTAAAAGACCCTACTTTTGATTTTATTAAAATAGGTTGTGTGTTTTCAAAAAATGCCATGGTTTGACTAGATTAATACTTCCCGCGCACGATTGCAGTCATCAGTAACTTTAGCCGTGTAACATCGCTTTTTAAACATTTGACGATTTTTCCTGAAATGTAGCAAAGACTTCACTTTTAGTTTGCCAAAAGGACGCACAGTTTCTCTGGTGCTGAGATGCATTGCTCAATTCTATAATTATAAATAGGTAATTCGTTTAGTCCGACCAACAGCTGCTACATGCGTGTAACAGCTTATACCTCTCACAGTTCAGGGGTACCCAACGACTGTTCTACAATCTCTGTGCGGAGAAGCAAAATTTACCTAGAATTTTCTATAGCTTGAGGAAGGCTAAAAATTTCCAGATGACCGTTCCATTCATGTACAATTTTTGAAGCTTATCTAAGATTCCCTACGATTTTCTGAAGTTTAATTTTGCCCATTTCACTCCCCAGGTTAGGCTATTTCTCGTAGAGAAAGGAAACCTAAGATTTTTGGAATCAAAAATGCCATGCAGAGCCGAATAAGAAAAACTATAACTTTCGTAAAACTTTAAATTGCACCTAAAATTTTCGGAAAATTAATGTTAAAGTTCTCAGTGTAATTTTCGAAAAGACTCAAGTTGCCCTAGGATGACCGAACAGATCTAAATTTTTTAGCGCCACTTAGAATGCATTTCTAGAGATCTAAAAGCACTCTGGATAGCCTAAAAGGTGTTTTCAAAGCATTCAGGAGGAAACCGTCGTTGGGTGCCCCTGACAGTATTCCTAGTATGTAATTAACGCTTTTGCACGACAGGAACTTCGCTTTTAGACGATGCCCAAAAACCGATGCCTGATCCTGTGTCGATCTCAATGCTCGCCCGACAAGACTCCCCCCTATTTGAAAATATAAATAGTAAAAATATCGAACTGAATTCGGAACGCAAGGTTTTGTCTTCCTTTCCTTTTTTTTCCCACTTAAAATGGACATCAATATTAGCGAAGCCTGTAACCTGTGTTTATCTATAAAACTAGAAGCATACAACGCCGGGGTCATATACCTTCTGATGAAACCTAATGAGGACGAAACAGCTGTCCATGGCAATCTCGACCCAGAACTCTTCTGCGACAATGTGGCTGCTACTGCCGGGGTGATATGGTTGTGCGCATGCATAAGGTACTGGCCATACCGCGGAAACCGCGGAGTTGGTACGTGCGTTTCAGTGCTGAAATTGGTGTTGTTTAAGAACATTGAGGGTGTTGCCCTAAACAGGGTATATATTGTAGGATTTTGTGTTGTCCTAAACAGGGTCAGAGTTTCAAGCCTCAGCGGCTCACCTTTACTGTACGCAAATATATATTGTTCGAGTGATAAAGTTACGTAAAAGCGTGCCCGGATGATACTCGATGTATCATGTATATGATGCACCAGCCAGCGTGTCCTGTCCGTAACCACTAATAACACCTACTATTATTTTCTGCCCCTTTTTTACCCAGTAAAGAAGATTAGACAAATTTAGTATTCAACCGTTTTTATTTACATTTATATGCAGTTACACGATGCTTTGATACATTGCATGAAGACTACTAGCGCGCATCCAATTCTTTATAACTTAAGTAGCGATCAAATCTATTTGCAAAACTGAAATTACTTACACTGAACGCAACAAATTTATCATTTATTTGTATGTTGCCTGTGTCAGATTTGCTTCAATTTTTGTAGAAAATAAATTAAATTCAACCTCTAATAATACCTTCGTAAGTTTGAGCACTGTTTTGCTATTCTTAGGAACCTTCCTGATGCGGCAACACGACGCGGTTTAATCTTCCAAAAGCTCGTTTTTCCATGTTTTCAGCGTCCGCGTTGCTTTTTCTAAAGACAAGCTGGATAAACGCAACGCGAAACTGTCTGATACTTACACAATAAATAAATGGATTGGCCACAGAGTTAAAAACAGCCGCCGTGAGGCCGGTAGAGAGAGCAGTGTATCCTAAATTAACTGAATTTCTGAAAAAATTTGATGGTAACGTTACCACTACTTCTACTAAAGGTAAATAGCACAATATTAAACAGAAAAGTACCGTTGCTGTCAGTTTTAAGGCTTTATTCTCCCTCAAGAATTTTTCTCTGGCTTCCGAAGAGACTTGCTGAGTAGCTATTTGTTTTTTATGCCGACTCGTTTCGTAGTAAAGTACGACTTGACAGACGAAAACTGTAGCTATGAATAAAGATATGATAATAACATCAACTATAATGGAAATTATTTTATCACCAAGAAAAGAGAAAGGTACTATTAATGGTAACAGTATAATCCAAAAAAGTGCGGAAAAACATACAAGGCGATCCTCAGTGACGATCGTTTCGTACTGCAGGGAATGTTTGATGGCGATGTACCTCTCTACGTGGACCATAGCTAAGTGAGAAAGTGTTAAACTACCTAGTACCCTCAAGGCGAGTCTTGATAACACTGTCTTCATACAATACGTACTGGAGGTGTTTCCTTGCAGTTGTGCGATCACCCAAGCGATAAAAGCTGGTTGACCTATTACCCCCATTGTCAAATCAGTAGTCGACAAGCAGGCGAGTGCAATGTTTGACTTGGTTTTCAATCGGTGTTTAGTCTTAACAGCGATTATGACCAATGCATTCATAACAGCTGTGAGTGGACAAGTAATGATACTGATGACAGCAATGAAGATAAGCCAACCATAAGCCCACATGGTAGTTTCATCAAGAAACCCATGCGGAATCGCTGGATCACATGTAAGAGCTATCCTCTTCGACTGTGAGACTGCACTTCAATTCATATTGTCTCTTTGGCTTGCCTTGGTGAAGATATGTTTGTAGCTATGGCACGAGTATTGATCAGCCAACGTTACTTTCGTACTTTTTGCTCGACCGACTGCTCGTGTGGTATGGGTTTTGTGAAGTTTGGATTTGAATTTCAATTTATATCTTTTTTACAGTCAGTGAGTTTGTCGTAGCATTGCAGGTGTCAAATACATGAAAGTGATTATTCATGTTAATCAAAGGCTTAGTTCTTCCTTTTTAAAAGTTGAAGGATACAGTATAAAGGTGGTCCTCTTGAAAATCATGAAAGTGGCTGTAGTTTATAAAAGCATCATCAGTCTTAAGCTAAAAGTCATCATCATTAAAATCGGGCAAATATCTTTTTATTTTTTTTCCTTCTGTAAAAAAATTATGTTTATTCTTAAAAATACTCTAAAAATAACAATGATGATGACGAGGATACGTTTTCGTAAATCACAATACAGGTTTGTCCTCTTTACAATATTTCTTATTTTTTGGGACAATTAATAATGGATCTTTTGAAACACAAACGATGCATGAGCGGATATTTCATACAAAAGTCAGGGAAAAGTTAACCCTTCTCATCTTTTTTCACTGTTTTAACAAAAGAAACAAATTTAAATGCGTAACAGGCCAGATTGCGGCTCATGATCTTAAAATGTTTGATAAAAGTCTTAAAGTTGATCTGAGTAAAAGCGTGTCATGTCCGTAACACTGAACTAATTACCTTTCAAGATATTCCCTCTCTCTTCAGACAAGGACTCAACTCCCACACAGTTGACAGTGTGAAGCGTGTTACATCTAAATTTAAAGATGTTCCAAAAATAAACACTCCCTTTTTTGATCTGTGCCAACTTGAGTTTCAGTGCATGGTGAATGGAAGGTGGTGATAATTACATGAGCTTTAATTCATGTTTTATCCATGTGAGGCTTTGTTATGACTTTCCTACTCTTTCTACTGAGGATCAGCAGGGTATTTGAAAATAAATAATTGAAGGGATACAATTTGCTCGCGTCAACAACTTTCTACAGCTGTTCTGAGTTGAAAGACGAGTTTGACTAATAGTCGCGGGTCGCGGGTCGCGGGTCCAATGTCGCGGTCGCGGTTCCAATGTCGCGGTCGCGGGTCCAATGTCGCGGTCGCGGGTCCAAAGTCGCGGTCGCGGGTCCAATGTCGCGGCAGGGGAAAATGATTTGAAAACGACTGATATGAAAACAATATGAAGGGAAAAAACCTTTTTTGTGCACGATACTCTACGGTAGCCAATTTACAGGTTACGGATGTTAGAGTCAACAATATAAGTCTCAAGAAAAGACCTAAAAGAAAAAGCTGGCCGACTTTTGTGTTCACCGCAAGTTTATTTTGTTTTCTTTCTGTCGGGCCCAGTTAAGTGTAAATTCAGCTTTGAATATACTTATGTATAACAGTATCTGATAAAAAATGTTACCATGAGTAACCATTGTTTTCTTCTTGTCTATGAATTGCTCACAAATGCTTAGGGGTGCATTCACTGAAAAATGTGCGATACACTTCATAGACTATAAAGGTTACAACAACTTAAAACCTTTTTTAAAAAAGGCTAACTCGGGCTCGAAAAGCTACGAGTCTGTCGGTAGAAGAAACGAGAACTGTTTCAATTTTAACAAATGTTTTCGGCAAAAATAAAGAAAACGCTTGTTGAAAAACTTCCTGGTCGCTGTTACTAAAAATTGTATTGCGTGACTAATGTGACTTTCTAGAAGCTTCGCGAGAGTTCATAATTTGTTTATTTTAGGATCTTGTGTAAGCGTTTCTAAAAGCGGTATATTTTGTAATCTTTCTATAATTATACTATTTGGAAAGTTCTGGAATCTTATTGTAAACGTATATAAGGTAGGCGAGCCCGAGTTAAGTTTTAACTAGTTTTCACAAGCGAAGAGAGTTTGACGTTGGTCGTGTTTAGTCAAGTGTGACGAAGGCAGTTTTTATTCAAGTTGGCGGAGGCCACGTAAGTTTAACGAGTTACGTGCTGTTGTGGAGTTTTACTCAGTGGAAACTACGTTCATCTTTGGAATAAATCTTCTTGTTGCTGTTCCGACAACCCTGCGTTCAGTTTAGTTTGCAAGCTACCCGTCCTCTAAAAGATTACCCGCGTAAAAGTCGCAAACTCCCAATATAAACTCTTTGCACAAGTAACTGGAAAGAGGAGGAGAGACGTTGGGCTTGAAGTGCCAGTAAAGTACATTCAAGCGGGTATTCAAGGCATGACTTTAATAAAAAACAAGTAATAATCCACAGCAAGAGGGGATAAAGCTCCAGCTTTATCCTCTCTTGTCCACAGAAAGGATTTTGTTCCCAATAACGATTGAAATCCGGAATCCAAGTTCTACTAAGAGAGAATAGATCATAGTCTCTTGGTTCTACTGACAAAGACTTGAATCCAGTACCTGGAATCTGGAATTACTTACCTAATTGATTGTCTTTTCTTAGCTCTGGTGGAGTTGATAACTTACCGTTTTCAGTGTCTGGTTTACTTTGAATTCTTTTTCAGCTTCATGATATCGGGCGTTATTATTTCCTTACCTACTTACTCACTTAGTTATTTACGATGCATGTTTTCAAGATTTGACTGAGACGCACATTGAATGGCTTCCTATTGTCAGGTTGTCCTGGTTGTCATTTAGGTGAAGAGAACAAGAAGTTATATTGAACGCTCTGGGTTGCCGTCTCAGTTGTAAAAATAAGAGCATAATTAAGCGAAAATCTTGCTTCGAGGAACAGACTACTTTCTGTGGATTATTACTTGTTTCCATATTAAAAAATCATGCCTTGAATACCGTCTTGAATGAAGTTTCATGCGCCTATTTACATTTTCTTTCAGTTTTGCCGAAAACATTTGTTAAATATAAGAGTTCTCGTTTCTTCTACCGACAGACTCGTAGCTTTTTGAGCCCGAGTTCGCTTTTTTTAAAAAAAAGGCTTTAAGTTGTTGTAACGTTTATAATCTGTAGTCTATGAAGTGTATCGCATATTTTTCAGTAATTGAACCCTTAAGCATTTGTGAGCAATTCATCGACAACAAGAAAGCAATGGTAACTTATGGTAACTTTTTTTATCAGATACTGTTATGCATAAGTATATTCAAACATAACTGGGCCCGACAGAAAGAAAAAAAAAATAAACTTGCGCTGAACACAAAAGTCGGCCAGCTATTTCTTTTAGGTCTTTTCTTGAGACATTATTTTGTTGACTCTAACATCCGTAAGCTGTAAATTGGCTACCGTAGAGTATTGTGCATAAAAAAGATTTTTTCCCTTTATATTGTGTTCATATCAGTCGTTTTCACCCAGCTGTTACCTCGAACCCCAAATCATTTTCCCCTGCCGCGACATTGGACCCGCGACCGCGACTTTGGACCCGCGACCGCGACATTGGACCCGCGACCGCGACTTTGGACCCGCGACCGCGACTTTGGACCCGCGACCCGCGACCCGCGACTATTAGTCAAACTCTTGAAAGACATTGCTTCTGTTACCCTTCAGTAAACACTAAAGACAGTAAAAACTGAGCTAAACTGTCTTTGTGGAGCCAAAATTCGCGCTAGATGACTTGATATCTAGCTTTAATTACTTTTTCATTAGTGCAGCGGATTGATCTATTTTCGCAAGGATTTTGTCCCAAATGTAAATGACGATTGTCGTACGGTGCAATTAATGGAGAGTCTACAGAACTATAGCCTGCGGACACTGACGTATTTCCGGTCGTCGCTTTTCCGGTGGAGAAAAGCGATAACTGCATAAACGTCAGAATAACGGAACTCCTTATTATTATTATTATTATTATTATTATTATTATTATTATTATTATTATTATTATTATTATTATTATTATTTTATACCCTTTTTTACTAGACTGCAAAACAGTCGGTTTTTTCTCAAAATCAGTAAAGAAATCGGTAAAGGTTGGCGCTAACCTGAGATCAGGCTGTATTTTCGTTTCGCTTTAAAAATTACATTCGGTAGCCGTTAGAGAGAATGTATGAGAACCGCTAAAATTCGGCCTGATCTCAGGTTAGCGTGGCCTAAGAGCCTCACATGCCCATAGGGCGTGTGAGGCGAGAGAAAAAATTTATTAGCAGTTATTAGTATTTTTAGCCTCTCTCCTCAGTCTCGCTCTCTGTTTTCAGCCTCGTTCCAAACCTTTTGTTTGACCGCTCGCGCGTACTTGAATACGCAAAAATACGGACTGTTTTGCAATCTACTTTTTTTACCAAATAAAGCATATGTGATAACTTTCATAGTGACCTGTTTTTATTTACACTTGTATATTACACAATGATTTTGAAGATTGCTATTGAGCGCACACAGTCTTTTACAACTTAAGTTACGACCATCTATCAACCGTTTTGTTTCAAACGTTTCATTTGAAAACAGTCAGTGAATTTTTCTCTGCATTGCATGTGTCAAATGTATGATTATTCGATGAATGATTCTAAGGTAACCTGAATTTCAGACGATTACTTCGAGTCGTTTTTACTCCGAAAACAAAAACTCACAGTCCAAATTGTTATCTTACTCAGAATTCGACCAAGCACAGAGAAGTAATACGAGCGAAACACGAAGATTTTGTTTTTACAAGAAACACTGCTTTAATTTATGAGCTTCAGAGATATAAAAGATATCGTTTTTCTTTGTTTTAATTATTGGTGTTCTTTAGCCTTCTAACAAGCTGTCCACTTACAGCACTTACGGCAAGCGAAGGAAGCTGCGAGAGAAGGCGCGAGGAGTGAGTCTTTCGCGTGCTGCTCTCGCATGACTTCTCGCAACTCTTCCAAGTGAAGGGCTTGCTGTTCTTAGTTAAACAAGCCTCATAAAAACTGAGGCCGTTTAAATTTGGCTGATACATTTGTTTTAGTTGACAACGGTGCAATTTTCATTCGTCACCAAACACAGATCTTGGACTCGATTTTATTTACTCTAAATGATTGCACCTGTTATAAACGCTTCAAAGAAGTATTCGTTCGGCAATGGGAGGATTTTCCTTGTTTCAACAGAAAAAATGGTCGTAGGGGCAGCTTAAAGTAAAAATCACAAATCGATTTAAACAGTGAAATACACTGAATATTTAACAATTATTCCACGAGTGTGCGTTGGATATGAGATGGTAGATATCCAACAAGGCGAGTGGAATAATTGTTTTATTAGAAATGCCCACAAAATATGGAGAATTCTTCCCGACTGTATTTGTAAAAACAACCGATTTTCGGCTTGTTTTTAATTCTGAGCTGACGCGTACATTTACCATATTTGGAAAGCATGGTATAATGGCTCATATACCATGATGGCTAAGCCAATCAGAGCTCTAGAATAGCATTATCTAATTATTCAGTTTTTAATAAATAGATATATATATATTTAACTAAACTGAAAGCTTTGTTAATCCAAACGCCAAAAAAACTAACCAACGTATCATAAAAGTGAGGCTTACATATAGCTTTTGTTGAATTTGTAGTTTTAAGTCTGTTCGAGTTATAATGTGATTGCAGATTTCTTAATGCTCAGTACTCCAATCGAGTCCGACAGTTTATTACGGCGGTTACATTTTTAATTAAACTGAAAGTGTCTGGAAAAAAACCCGACAAATCAATCAGAATATCACACTTTGAAGCTTAAAAAGAGATTTTGTTGAATTTGTAACTGTAGCAGATGTTTTATTAAGCGTAGCAGTTATGATCTTTTATCTCCACCTGGATTTGTGAAACCGGATTAGCAAACATTTTATAATTTCGCTCAACTTCCCATGTCTTGTTTACTGTGTTGTTTGCTTATGTCGTTTTTTGGTATTTTTGTGGTGAGGTATTTTTGTAGAAGTAGCTGTAGAGGAAGTTTCGCGAATTTTCCATTAAAACTGAAGCCGCTTAAATTTTGCTAATACATTTGTCTTAGCTGAAAAAGGTGCCCTTTTCATTCGTCACGAAACACCGAAAAAACAAGTGCGATAATTTCTTTTATAATTGTTGCTTTTCTACGTAACATGGACAATACTCTATAAAAAAAATGCCATGGATACAAAATGTTTTGCTCAGATGTCGAGTTAGAGTTGACTGGAATCTTATTTTATTAATAATAATGATAATAATAACAGCAATAATAGTAATAATAATAATAATAATAATAATAATAAGGGACAGAAGAAAGTGGTACGCGCTGTAGATAGTAGGTTGGCGTTGTAGACAGGTTGAAACAAGAGTCAATGCATGGACTGTCCGCCAAAAAAAGTGGCCTCTGCAGAGAGAAGGCGGTTAGGGGATATTAGACTACAATAATATTAATGATAATAATAATAATTTTGAAAGATCTTTATTGACAAAGGCGAAAACGCAATTAAAAATCTTCTTCATCGTATTCTTTTAAAGGGTAAAATATGTCCGTAGGGTGTGTAATTTGTTGAAAATGTATTTTACGTCGATTGGCGTAGGAGAAAAAATTAACAATGCTAACTATTAAAATCATATTTACAATTAATTCGCTAGAAAAAAAAGAAAAAAACTATTCATTCAAAACACTATTTACAATTCCTGTCGAGTTAAAAAGCACTTAATATAGCTTAGAAAGAGTTAATAATAATAATAATAATAATAGTAATATTATTAACAATAATGATATTATTATTATTATTATTATTATCATTATCATTATCATTATTGAGCTGATACACAATGAAAATTTCAACTGGCAAATGCAATTACTGTGACGCGGCAAACATGTATTCTTCAAGTGAAGCACCCACAAGGCTTTCGACAAGGCTCAATGGACAAAAAGAAGTAGCTTGTTTATTTGTATGGATGGCGATGCATATAGTTAAGAAAGTTAAAGCTCAGTGCGTAAATAAAATAAAACAAGATGCCTCGCCTCTAAGTGGATTACAATGGGAGAACTTTAATAGTGAACCGTTTTCATTTGTATACATCTTCTGATCCACAAGTATAACTTCAAACGGTTTCCCATTACATAGATATTACCCTGATGGTTTGATGCATCGTATTAGTACCTTAATTTCGCGGGTACTTAAAACGATTCTGACAAGACAATTTTTCGGGGTTTTATTTTCGCTTTGTTTGTAATAGGCATATATGGAAAAGGGCATTGAATTTTGCGATCCAAGCATCGTCAACTTGATTTTAATTCAGTTCAAACGACTGAAGTTTTTAAAATATCGAGATAAACTTGAACAAGCGAAAGACATATTAACGTTGGTTATTCCACAACAAAAGATACAGCCAGAATGGAACTTAATGATCCGTCAGTATTTTTTGATAAATGTATTCTGTTCAGTATATGTTAATGCTATTTTCGTAACATAAAGATACTAATCATTTTCTAAATGGGTATTAAATTTTGTGGGAATTTTATTGGTGAGTCTGATTTCGTGATTTTTCTTCAAACGCGAAAAACGTAAAATTAAGTACCAGTAAGCTAAGGCACATTGAAGATCGCTACCAGAGCATGGAATTCTTTATATCTTTACTATCGTTCAACTCTTTTTATAGAATTGAAATATAATTACACTGAATGCCTCAAATTTATCATTTCTTTGTATCTTTGCCAGTGTGAGCTTTGCTTGACTTAGCAGAAGACAAAAACTTTAATTCAACCTCTAATAGTCCCTTGGTGCGTTTGCACACTGTTTTCAGTCCAAGGACACGTCTTGATGCGGATGGTTTAATCTTGCAAAGACTCTTTTTTCGAGGTTTTCAGCCACAGCACTGCTTTTTCTGAACAAATCCTTAATAAACGCAACGCGAAACTGTCTGATTCTTACGCAGTAAATAATTGGGTTGATCATCGAGTTTAAAACTACCGCAGTGAGGCTAGTATGGAGAATGATGTAATTAATATTAACTGAAAATCTTACAGGAGTCAGTCTTAATAGATTGACTAACATTAAAGGTAAATAAGACAAAATTAAGAAGAAAAATACCGTTGCGGTCAGTTTAAAAGCTTTTTTCCCCTTCAAGAATTTCTCTCTGGCTTGTAAAGAGACTTGCTGGGAAGCAATTTGTTTTTGGTGCCGAGTTATCTCGTAGTAAAGCACGACTTGGGAAAAGAAAATTGTTGCTAGGCACAAAGATATGGTAATAACGTTAATTACAGAGAAAATGTTTTTATCAGAAGCAAAAGTGGAAGGCACTGTTAATGGTATTGCTATCATCCAGAGAAGTGCAGACAAACCTACAAGGCGATTTTCAGTGACGATGGTTTCGTACCGCAGAGAATGTTTGATCGCAATGTACCTTTCTACATTGATCATGGCTAGGTGAGACAGTGATGCATTACCTAATACTCTCAAAGTGATTGTTGATGAAAATGCTCTTATACAGTACGAAAACGCACTGGTGTTGTTGCGTTGCAAATGTGCGATCATCCAAGAGACAAAAGCAGGTTGACCTATCAGTCCCATTACCAGATCAGTAGTCGACAAGCAAGCGAGTGCAATATTAGACTTGTTTTTCAATCGGTGATTACCTTTAACAGCGATTATTATCAGCGCGTTCAAAGCAGTTGTGATCGGAGAAGCAGTGATGCTGATGACAATTAGGACGACAAGACAGTCGTAAGCCTCCGGGGTAGTATGATCGAGAGATCCTTTTGGGAGGAGATTTGCACATCCACGTACTGTCGTCTCAGTATCTGAAGCTGGACTTGAATTCATATTCTTTTCTTTGGCTCTGCTTGGCAAGTTAGCTGTAGCTGCAACACGACTTAAACTCTTGGAGAACGATCTTGAACTCGATTTTATGTGCTCTAAATTGTTGCACCTGTTCATAACACTTCAAAGAAGTATTCGTTTTCAATGGGAGGATTTTCCTAGTTTTAACATTAAAAAAATGGTTTTAGGGGAATCTTAATTAAGGAAAGGTTTAATTATTATATTTAATTAAACTGAAATCTTCTTTGATCCAAACGCCAACAAACCAACCAATGTATTATAAAATTGAGCCTCAAATATAGCTTTTGTTGAATTTGTAACTTTAAATCGGTTCGAGTTATAGTGTGATAGCAGATTTCGTAATGCTCAATACTCCGATCGAGTCGGACAGTTTATTACAGCGATTACATTTTTAATAAACTGATATTTTAATAAAACTGAAGGTGTCTGAATAAAAAAAAGCAACGAACCAATTAATATATCAGGTTATAAATTTGAAGCTTAAAAAGAGATTTTGTTGAATTTGTAACAGTGGTAGCAGAGTTTTTATTAAGCGCAGAAGTTTTTGATCTTTTATGTGCAATATGAACATTGTCAGTTATATATTTATTCATTTATATTTCATTCACAATCAGTTATTACTGAATGCAACTTTTGTTACAATTGTAAATTATTATCAAATTGAAGCTTGAGCGGAGTGGAATTTGTGAACCTTAAGACAGCTCGTATCAGCCAACCATTATTTATTTCTAAATGATTTTAAGGGATAAACATCGTAATTTGAACCAGAGAATTTGCAATATGACTATAAATATGGTGGAGTAAATTGTCTCTTTTCTCAGAAGAAATGTTCGTACATTTTAAACGTCACAAAGAAAAGTATCCTCTATCGTTAACATTGAACACTGGGTCAGAAGAACTTTTCAAATTGATTAATTGATCTCATGACTCTGCATTTTTCGAATTTAGATCGCTACTTATAACTGATAGAAGAATTATTCAGGACGATCGAAGCACGCGCTTCCTTTGTACAACAAATTATAAAAGCGACAACAACAACAAAAAGCGCCTTCATCAAGAGAATTTGACTGTTATTAGGGACTGTTCAGTGAGATCAATCTCCTATGTAGAATGCAGGGCAATAATGGGCTCTTAGCAAAAACTGTCGAAAAAGCGTCTTTTTCCTGATTTTTCAGTTTACATTTAATTTCCAAAATCACGCGTACGGCGACTTTTGCCAAACGCCAATTTTGCAGTGCGAGTTTTCAAGTGTTTGAAAGAACGGTATTGGAGTTACGCTTCAACCTGATAAGAAAGTATTTAATTAAGAACTCGCACACACTTAGAAGTAAAAACTACTCCAACGCTATTCTGCTGCTTTTCGTACAAACTATGACGTCACTAAAGTCGATCAAGCTCCTTCCCAGGGTTCTCTCTCTTGCTTCGAGAAAGAACCCTGATTGCAGCTGGGCACGTGGAAATCAGTGTGTGTCAATAAATTGCGCAGCGGGGGTAGCTCCTCCACTAAATTTTGTCGACTGGACTATGAAATACTATCTGGGGTAGGGAGAAAACTTTTGTTTCACTGAACTGGCGCTTGAGTTTCTGAGTTGCGTGCAAACTGCGTTGCTTTCGGCTAGTTACAATAACATTATTTTGACGGCAAAACAGGTTATTTGTTTACAGAGTATGTACTTCAAAAAGGATTCGCTCGCCGTCCTGTCAACAGGCTTGCTCGCTTTGCACGTGCAGTTCATCACGGGCGGTCCAAACGTAGTTTGTGTAAAGTAACATGGACAAAATGGGATGAGTCGTCGAATCTCCCATGAATTAAAATAGTCCAGAAGTCAAAATATAACAAAATATCTTTAACTGAGTCTCCTTGTCTTTTCTGGCCGGTTAAAGTAACATTTTGTCGAGTTCTTCAGTCGTAGGTACCATCCACTAAAGAAGACTTAAAGGCTGGCTGCAAGAAAAACGGACCATCTCCACGCAAAGCCCTATAAATTTGAGAATCATGAACGAATCCGCTCCATTTTTAAATCTCCGTTGCCCTTTTTCTCGTTTAGCTTCGCTGGCCTGCCGCCCACTTTCTCTTTTTCTCTGTCTTTCTCTTGCTCTATATTCCAAATTTGAGGACATGACAATTTATCAAAGCTTGATACTTTAGACAACACGATACAGAAAAAATTTCGGCTTTCCGTTTTCGTCTTTATTGACTCTTTTCCTGTCTCTGCTTTACAAGACGCCGGTGGCTATGCGATTCCCGCCAAAATAACCTCGAGTTGCATTTCGGTTGCCGCACCTGTTGATTGAGTTATTTTACATTGGTGTGCCTGTGGTGCGGACGGACGGTCTCTCGGGCGGGCAGTCGGTCAGTGTACGGTCACGTGATAACCAAATTTTCTCGGATGGGGAGATTACTTCATTTTCTTACCCACGGTGCTCCGCTGGCGCGCTTCGCGCGCGAGAGCTCTGCTAAAAATCTACTTTTGCTTCATTGGTTAATTGTTCCTCAAAACGACTGATTTGAAAGATATGCTGAATAATTAGATGTTTGCTTTCCGGCTTAAATTAACTTGAAAGGTTTCTTATCTTTGAAGAATGACATCAAAAACTAATTACGACAGAGACTATTTTTCTGGATCCCGAGCATGGGTTTAACCTCCATTCAGAGGACACCTTAACACTCAAAGAGTGTCTGACCACAAAAATTGTTGACACATTTAAGTGTACACTAGTCTCAATGACGACCGCTTTCACAACATGAACTATATCTCTCTTAAATCGATGTAATGCACCGGTGGGAATTCAACACAAAATATCGCAGAGATTACCTATTTATGGTTTTAAAACATTGTCAATAAAAAAGCTAGCTTCTCTAAATATCGAATACAGAGTAGAATAAAGGAAAAATGATTTATTTGTTAGTTAATTATTACATTCTTTTGAATTTAGTCTAAATTTCTTAAAAAATCTTCTAAATTTCTCAGAAATATCATTTTTTTCTAATGTTAATTTGACCCATTTTTGGCTTTATATCAATTAAAGAAATGAAAAAAAATATATACATCATTATTTGAATAGCAAAAGATGTATATTGCAGGGCTGGTTTATTTTAAGGTATAATAAGTAAATAAAAACATCTAAGGTTTAAAAAATATTGATTTTTTCCCAGATAACCGTCGTAGGCGTGACAAAACTGAAACAACCTCATCTTCATTATTAACAAACCCCAGCAGGGGACACCTCTATTCAGGGGACACTTGGACACCTTGGTCCCGAGGGTGTCCCCGGAATATAAATTTCACTATAACATACTATTTTGGGATACAGTTTTTGATAAAAGCTGGCAGTGACTTCTACCCCGTTATTAAAATAATGCGCTAATGCGCTCATTACGAATAAACCTGTTACCAAAAATTATATCACCATTTTAGGGATAACAAGGGTCACAAATATAGCCACAATACATTATGTAAGTTACCAACAGAAAGCGGCATGGAGTTATAAAAAAAATAACTTCGTAAACTTGACTTAAAGCTGGTTATGAATTGTGTTCTTATGATATCATGGCCACTTTTTTTTTCATGTTAAAACATCTGTTTTTGTTCTGTTAGCATTGTCCTCTACAAACAAACTATGATAGACTCCGATAAAATCAGACAAAATTGATACTTTCTTGATACTTTCTCTGTTCCCCAGGATTGACAATATTCCTAAACAAGAAGAATTCTCTTTCTATCGCACATTGCGACACGCCCTTCCTTTGTGACTGCAATCCTCTTTACTCTTTCAAATGGAGAAAATTTTGCTGGAATGCTGATACGAATGTTGCGAATGAATACTCCATCGATAGAGTATAGACTGACCAGAAGCTCTGTGCAGATAACAGGGGAATGAGTTTTCTTGGACTCACTTAAAACCAAGACTTGTTCGCTTGGGTGATGAAATTTGATAAACCGTGGGATAAACTCTTCTTTGGCTAGCTTAAACTGAGAAAGACACTCTCCATATTCACTGAAAAGATGAACAAGATAACGGCCATCAATGTCACAAGAGAGTACCATTACCTTGCCAGCGTTGACATAAGTTATGTCTTTTGCGTTGTTCAGCATTTCAGCTCCCAACCTTTTTATAACAAAGTGTTTCTCAATGTCAAACACCTGTATATCTGATGCCACATTTAGCGCGAATAGTTTGGTGTTGTCGCTTACAACCCAGGGTTGCCCGTAAGCCAGTTCCATTCCTTTAGGTTTATATCCTTGCTGTAGGGTCATGTTCTTGTCAAACACGAACACAGATAAAGCTTTTATAAGTCAGAATGGCCTATTAGGTAAATGTTGTCACTCTGATCAGTATCTATTGCTGTTTCAGCAAATTGACTCATGGGAACTGGTAAAGAGATTGGTAAAAATTGGATATGCTCTCCGCTACCAGGAAAAACTTCAATTTGAGACTTCCAAAAAAATTCTCTGTATAAAACAAGGATTTCTCCTCGGGTGTTTGTGGTCATAATGCATGGTAGTCTCAGTTTGTGTTTTTCTTCACCATAAGCACCAAGTTCCAACGGTGTAATGCAAAACTCTTCGACATCAGCGTCACGCAGTACTTCAACAACTCTACAGTCACGCAACGGGTCGATTTTATCTTCCCCTGTATCAATACAAGGCCATAGCAAGAGATTAGTATCGTCGCTGACCATTTGCGAGACGTCATATATGGCTCTATTCAGACGACAAACAGACTTAATTATTTCTTTGCGTTCAGACTTGTTAAACCGGGACTTGAAGCCCTTTTAAAGCTGAACTTTAAAGCTTTCTTTGATCGCTGGTACAGCATGCAGCTCTTCAAGACACAGTCTACAATTAAGCCAAAAGTGCGTCCGCGGGAACGTCTATTTTTTCCAGTGATGTTGATATGACACGAAACTGCATCGCTACAAGGCGATCAGAAGTCCTCAGAAGTGCTGAGTGCTTCATTGCTGAAGGCTTCTGTAGCCTTTCTTCTGGCATCTTTAAATCGGCTTTTTGCATCGGAAAGTGCTCGTGTAGATGGACCATTGTCTTTTGTTAACGACAGGCATTTCATTTCCTTAGCTAGGTAAGCAGCTTGAACGCAGGTTGGTGAGGCAACCACGCTGACTTCTGTGTTATCTTTGCCGTCTTTCCTCTCTAACCCGTAATCTGTTACGTTATCTTCTCTGGCTTTCATGTCTAATACTTTGTAGAGGTATAGAATGCCTTCCTTGAAAAAGCTGATATTCGCTAGCAAGTTTGCTTGCTACAGGGGCACCCAACAAGAATATAGATCAAAACCACTTAAACATAGCATTGTTAAACGTATTTTAGTATTTAAACGGTAGATATAGGCGTATTTTTATCCCCTAAAAATTTTTCATCTGTTCGGATTTCCTAGCTGAAAGTCTAGTCATCCGAAAATTATAGGAATCAAAACTTACCTTTTCGAAAATTACAGCCAGAAAAAAGGCTCCCGAAAATTCTAGGTGACCTTTTTAGGGTAAAAATTCGATAAGAGTACGCAATTATACCATTTTTTAGACTGCAAAACAGTCCGTATTTTTGCGTATTCAAGTACGCGCGAGCAGTCAAACAAAAGGTCTGGAATGAGGCTGAAAACATTAGAATCCCTACGGGCGCGTTAGGCATTTCATTTCCTTAGCTAGGTAAGCAGGTTGAACGCAGGTTGGTGAGGCAGAGGGTAGCTGCTCGCGCGTACTTGAATACGCAGTCTAAAAAATGGTATAATTGCGTACTTTTACCGAATTTTTACCCTAAGACTCTTACTCCACGCTTTACCGATTTCTTTACTGATTTTGAGAAAAAAACCGACTGTTTTGCAGTGTAACCATTTTTTAGATGTTCGAAAATCCTAGGAGAGGCAGGCAAGCAAGAAATTTTACAACAAATGTTCCGAAAATTCTAGATCTCAAATCGTCTTCCGAACAGATATTTTCGTTGGGTGCCCCTGTTGCTATTCCTTCTAGCTTCGACTTGATTTCGTCGATTTCACCGAAGATCATTGCACGAAATTGCTAATCTGTAACATCTCCTTCTTCAAGTCTGTCCGCCACCATTTTTCGTCCTTTGTCCAGAAGCTTGCCTACAGTTGCTTTGAGGATAGCCATGACTATTGAAGCCATATTTGTCGGAAAAGCTATGCGCTTATTAAGCACGTTTGGGTAAACGTGTTTGAACAAAAAAGGCGTGTTTTCCGGGAAAAGGAAGATGATATTTAATATCATGCTAAAATAGATCAAATGAAAAAAGATTAAATTTCACATTACTGACAAGACAGACGATGATACATGGTCAAGCAGTTTGGGGAATAATGGGATAGGCGCCCTGTAATACACACTCCCTTTTGGGACCACAGCATATCCAGGCTCCTTCAGTACTTCCCTTCGTTCAGAATATATCTAGCCGTTTATTTGAAAAAAAAAAAACAAACAACGAAATTTCCGACCATTTGAGTGAAAAAGGCGCCCAATAAGCTCGAAATCACTCCACCGAAGGGAAGGGAAAGGAGAAAAAGAAAGAGCTAGAAACCATTTTTAGCTCATGGATGACGTAGTCATTCCATGGGCTTTTCGAGGAACTCGAATGGCACTCGATCACTCACTCGATTCTCATTAATTTATTCATTAAAGTCAGATTAAACACTTTACTCTTACCTCCCTTACTTAGTATTACTTTTGTTTCAAGTGCCTTTTACGCATATGTTTGGAATATTCTAGAGGGTACTAGTAAGGCGAATTTTTTTTCCCGACACATCAGTTATAGTGATGGGTTTTGTATAAATGGAAATATTCTAACACTGATAATATCATCCGCAAAAAATGGACTTAGAATTGTTAAAAAGGCATTGAAATAGTTGAGCGTGGATCATTGTTGTATATTTGGACGAATTGTGCACATTTGTTCCCGATATTATGCTTGATATGGAGAAGATGCGATCAACCAGGGCCACCCAACGACAATTTTCGGAAAAATATCTGTTCGGAAGACGATTTGAGATCTAGAATTTTCGGAACATTTGTTGTAAAATTTCTTGCTTGCCTGCCTCTCCTAGGATTTTCGAACATCTAAGAAATGGTATAATTGCCTATTTTTAACGGATTTTTACCCTAAAAAGGTCACCTAGAATTTTCGGGAGCCTTTTTTCTGGCTGAAATTTTCGAAAAGGCGAGTTTTGATCCCTATAATTTTCGGATCACTAGACTTTCAGCTAGGAAATCCGAACAGATGAAAAATTTTTAGGGGATAAAAATATGCGTTTATCTACCTTTTAAATACTAAAATACGTTTAACAATGCTTTGTTTAAGTGGTTTTGAACTATATTCTCGTTGGGTGCCCCTGATCAACAGGAGTGTGAAAGAGCTATTGCAGCCTGACAATGGGATTTCGTTCAGCGAAAAGCGAATAAGCCAAAGAGCCTTATCATCACTGCAAAAAAACGGTCCTCGAATTGTTAAAGCCACATTGAGGAGTATCTATTGTGGTTTATTCAGTTATTTGGACGAATCCTTTCGACCATTTGTCTTCGTATGCAAACAGGGAATGAATTAATGTTGTGTCAACTAGAAGCACAGGTTTTAGAACCAACAGGCTTTACGCTGTTTTGCTTGAATTCTTAGGTGATCTCTATTTTGCCTCAAAGTAGGCTTTTGTTTGTCGGTGATTCCATTCAGCAGTGCTATTAATGTAATTTCCACAAGAAATGCTGCGCTTGTGGTATAAACAAGTCTCTAGAACATTCAGGTGGCAGGGGCACCCAACGGTAATTTTCGGGAAAATATCTGTTCGGAAGACGATTTGAGAACTAGAATTTTCGGAACATTTGTTGTAAAATTTCTTGCTTGCCTGCCCCTCCTAGGATTTTCGGACATCTACAAAATGGTATAATTAATTTTCGGGAGCCTTTTCCTGGCTGAAATTTTCGAAAAGGTCAGTTTTGATCCCTATAATTTTCGGATCACTAGACTTTCAGCTAGGAAATCCGAACAGATGAAAAGTTTTTAGGGGATAAAAAGATGCCTATATCTACCGTTTAAATACAAAAATACTTTGAACAATGCTATGTTAAGTGGTTTTGAACTATATCCTCGTTGGGTGTCCCTGAGGTGGAGAAAGGCAATCGGATACTTCGACTACGTTTAAATTACTTGGCTAGGTCAGAGCACGTACTGCTTAGAGCTTAATCCGTTTTATCAAAATTATTTTTAGCTCTTGTCTATCAAAAGTACGTTCTAAAGCAGTCCAATTAGTGTAGCCATAAACGCCGGTTTTCTGTATTTAATATAGCTCGTACTACATATACTAACCATTACGTACTCTTTTTGAACAGCATATAGAAACATTTATTTAAAAGCATCGCACTTTTAGGAAACCTTCGAGGTCCATTAAAATAATTGTTTAAAACCACGGTTTAAATAAAACTCCTGCTTATGTAAAACTTGGGTATTTTACAGGAAAGTGCACTGTCGTTCGGCAAGTGTTTGACAGTCACATGAGAAAGCAAATCATTCTACAACTAAAAAGCGGTAATAATTGTTTTTAAAAGTGATCTTTGCTTTGTAAGTAGAAATGCTGCGCTGATAACAAGTTTCTAGAATATTCAGGTGCAGATGCAATCGGATATATTTTGGCAAGTCCGTACAAAATGAACCGTTCAAAAAGATTTATATGTTTTTCTTTGATTACTGAACTGTCTTTTCTACACTAATTCAATTCATCCATGAGCTCGCTCCTAGGAGCCTTTGATTTTCTGTTTTTCCTATTTTCTCCTACGTTCTTTGTTTTTATAATGGCTATTTGAATATCTTTTTTGCACCTCCCACCCCCCCCCCCCCCCCAAAAAAAACCTGTTTGACGGAAGAGACATTTTTGATCATTTTTAAAAGACAGTGCATTTACAGTAGTTAAAGGGATGTAAAGATCTAAACTAGGTCTGAAAAAGGGTTGCCATTTGTCAATAGAAGGTACATAAAAGGGGTTCCCTTTCTTGTCAAAAATGGGTAAGAGGTTGGACCTCGGGGCGGGGCCTCCCAATAAAATACTTGAGACTCCGCCCTTCGGGGGATTATACGCTAAAATTACTTGGACGTATTTATGGTTGCGTGACACTTTTTTCAAAACTTGACCTGGGCGGTCTCATATACTGCCTCATAATGCCAAATTTTCAACATGACGTAATTTCCTTCCACAGAGGAACTACCGAAACGTTCCTTTTTATTCTTAGTGCTTCACATTCCTGATTCGCATTCTGTTTAGGGCGCACTGAGCGTTTTCGGCAATGGCTTCAATAGTGATAGCTATCCTTAAAGCAACTGTGGGCAAGCTGCTGAATAAAGGAAGAAGAATGGTTGCGGACAGACTTAAGGAAGGCGATGTTACAGATGAGCAGTTTCGTATACTGGTCGTAAATGAAATCGACGAAATTAAGTCGAAGCTAGACGGAATAGCAAGAGCACCCCTGTTAGCGAGTATCAGCTTTTTCAAGGAAGGCATTTTATACCTCTATAACGTGTTGGACTTGAAAGACAGAGACAAAAATGCAAATGAAACAACCTACGAAGCAGAGGGGACAGACAAAGAAAACAGAAAGGTCAACTTGGGCCCCTCAGCGGCAAGAGTCGAACATGTTTCTCTTTCAAAGGAATTGAAAAGCCTACGGCTAACAAACTACAATGATCCAGCAACCAGAGCCCTTTCTGACGCAAAAAGTCGGTTTAAAGATGCTAGAAGAAAGGCAACAGAGGCCTTTAGCAATGAAGCATTAAGCACTTCTGATCGACTCCTCTCGATGCAGTTTCGTGTCATGTCAACATTGCTAGAAAAAATAGATGTACCAGAAGACGCAATTTTGGCGTGTAGACTGTGTCTTGAAGAGCTGCATGCTGTTCCAGCGATCCAGGAAAGCTTTAAGGTTCAGCTTAAAAAGAGTTTCAAGTCTCGGTTTAACAAGTCTGAGCGAAAAGAAATAATCACTTCCGTTTGCCGCCTGAATAGAGCCATCTTTGACGTTGCGCAAATAGTCAGGGAAGACACTAATTTATTTCTGTGGCCTTGTATTGATACAGGAGAAGGTAAAGTCGATCTGTTGCTTGACTATAGAGTGGTCGAAGAACACTGCCAGCTTGATATTGAACCGTTTTGCGTTAAACCGTTGGCCCTCAGCCACGACGCTGAAGAGGAACTACACAAACGGAAGTCATCGTGGATTATGACCACTAACACTCGAGGAGAAATCTTTATTTTGGACAGAGCAGTTGATGAAGTGATGTCTCGAATTCAAGTGTTTTCTTCTAATGGAGAGCTTCAAAGGTCCTCACCCCTTCCTATACCTTTTTCTACATTTGAATTTATGGAAATTGCGATGGCTACCGATGAAGAAGACAAGATTTACGTACTAGGTAACTACACTTTCCCAGGTGAAATGTTCAACACAAAGTTTGTGTTTGTGTTTGATAAGAATATTACTCTGCATCATGGATATGAACTTAGTGATATGCAGTCCTGTTACCCGCGAAGGTTTCTTGTTAGCGACAACAACAAACTGTTCTTATCAGCAAAGAATTCGGATATACGAGTGTTCAACACAAACGGATACTTAGAACGGAGGTTTGGAGCAGGATTTTTAGAAAGCCCAACGGACATAGTTTACACCAACACAGGCAAATTACTGGTATTGGACAGTAATCATGTTCATATTTTCAGCGAAGAGGGTGTTCACCAAGTGCAGTTTAAGCTAGCCGTATCCCTACCGTTTAAACCCGAATTCTTAGTATTTCATCACCTAAATAACCAAGTCTTGGTTTTTTGTAGGAACATGGGGTATTGTGGAAGATTGCGTTCCACACCCGAATATACAGAAATTCTTCTCAGTCTTTACACCATAAGTGGCGTGTTTGTTCGCGACATTCACCTGCGCATAAAAGGAGAATTTCTCTTCACAGCCGCGAAAACAGTCACAAAGAAAGGACGTGTCATAGTGTGTGTAAATGATTCCTTCGGTAGACCGAGTGTTCTTGTATTGTGAGTGGACAGAATCGATATGCACTTCTTTACTGTCAATGTGAAAGTAAGCTCTGATTGGCCCAAATAATGTTGATTGGTCCCAGTTAGAATAACATAAAATATAGTATCACATAGACTCACAAAAATAACAGGAAAAAAAATTGGAAAAGTAACAGTATTTCACCAAAGTTTAAAAAGAAGGGAAATGCAAATGAAAAAGTCAATGAGGAACCTCATCATGTCATGGGTGGGCTGGGGTGGGTCGGGGATGGGATGGGGTGGGTCCGGGATGGGATTGGGTGGTGTGAAGCAATATTGGATATCTCCCAGGGTTTTAAAGAAGGAAGACGGTAAACAATAGGCTAAAACGAGCAAAGAAAAAGTAAAACGATTCCTGTAGCTACATTTCACTGAGTAAAATCAGTCATTGGTGGTCTATAAAATAATAGTCATACATGTTTGTCGCTCGGGGAAATTCGTCAAATTCGCATCGGCCTTCAAAAGAGAATTCGAGGATCGGGGTGAAAGTAAATAAACAACCGAGACAGCGAAACAAATAAAAAAACTCAAATCATTTTATTATTTACCAGGACAAAGGCAGTTGCTGCGGAGAGGAAACGATCATTATGAAGAAGTGAATGAATAGTGATTAGAGCCAACAGTCTTTGCATAATTTCATGATCAGTTATCACCTATACAGGTGTAATCTTTTGATGTTTCAACCTATATAAAATATCAATCGCCAAATCGCTTTGGTGCATTTTGCTCAGATGAACAAATTACAGAATGGCAAGTAAGTGCTTTTAACAACTTTATCTCGCAGAGCTTATCTTTGCGCACTCTTAAATTTACTTGGCCAGTCTGGAAGTACATTTAGGCCTGTTTCAAACGTCGTGCTACTGCCGTGCTAAGCTGGCTCGACTGTAGCACGACACCAGCACGACTTGGTTTCAGACGTCGAATTTAATTCAGTCGAATAGAACGGCTGTTGCCGAAAACAAAACACAAAAATAAAGATACGGTTTAGCAAACTTTTACATGTATTCTAATGTATTTTTGATTTATGAATTGAGTTCGGCACGGTAGTAGCACAACGTTTGAAACGGGCCTGTCAGTTGCGTATTGAAACCATTAGATAGAATTTCGTTTCTCATAAAAAGCAAGGAAATCGCCGAAACATTTCGTAGCTTGTAAAGTAGCATCGAAAAAATAATTGGTCTTGGCAGTAAGTAATGCTTGGTTTCTCTTTATTACAGTAAGGAAGTAAAATAAAGACAATAAAAACTACAATAAAGATTGAACATAGTCTGAGGATAAAAGAACCTGAAGCTAATCAGAACAATTAATAAATAAGTAAATGAAAGAGTGACTGAGTAAATCACTGCGTAAATGAACGAATGTGTAACGACTCAATAGATGGAATGTACTTGCATTACTGCCTCTACGGAGGTGTACAGATGAGATGTTTATTGAGTCGTGCTGTTACGGTTCCGCCAGACCAGCCGCATGGTGGAGCAAATTTATAGACACAAAGACAATGGCGGTGTTGTCAACCAATGAGAAAGGCCTGTCCCCTGAGTCCTATCAATCAAGAACATCTTGCAGAAATTATTGAATATTCAAGATCTAACGAGTCAATGTAACTTGCAGAAAAATATAATTGTGATCTTGTGCTCTGATTAAATGGGTCAAGAGAGGATAAATGGGACAGAGAAGGCATCCCCCATACACACCCTATTCCATAGGTAATTCGTCTCGAGTTATTTTTAGAATCGGGATAAAGTTACCTCACGCGCTGCGTAGATGTTTCGTGGAGGTTTCGCATGACTAAACGCCATGCAAAACATGCTGGGCGAAAGGTAATGAAAGCGTAAAGAGATCGAGAGCATTTCTGAATATTGAGGCGAAGTGAGTCGGCGCTCATCTGGGAAAAGGGAATCGCTAGACTCTTTGACAACCCGTGAAATCAGTTTAACTCGAAGTTATCGTATCGTAACCTCAGTGCTTTAATAAAATGAGATATTTCGCCGGTCTATTGAAACCGGTCGTTCGTACAATAAAGCAAGTAGCAAGTAATATTCATGTACATGTAATTAGTTTTACCAATTTGAATTTTATTGTAGTTTTTTTAAGTTGTTAAGCGCTGTTGATCAGTGTAAATAGCGCTCTAGAAGTTATTGAATTATTATTATTATCATTATTATTATTATAGGACGCCAAGTGTTATTTTTGTTGAATAATAAAAGACTAATAAAAGAATAAATATCAAACCAGAAATTGCTCTCTTCAAACTGTAAATTGTAAATGATCCTGAGAGAATATTCACTGTGTTAAGGATTTCCCTGCTGTACTGTTAGCTCTATACAAGTAAAAAAAAGAGAGGAAGGGCGATTCTTGTTTAATTTCCGTTTCGCTGACACAGTTTTAGCAGAAATCTCTCTTTAGTCGTTTTCGTCGACAAAACGAATAGCAATATTGCTCTCCTCGTCTTCCGCCATTTTTTCTGCCTCAATTCGTGAAGGACGCGTGGCTCTGAGCGTGGGTCATCCACGCGGAACACATTCGCGCTACGTGATTGGCTGTTGTCTAATCCCCTTTGGGATGTGTGGTGTTAAAAATAACTCGAGACGAATTACCTATGGAATAGGGTATATGGCATCCTCGGGGACCCAGGGGGCAGTCATTCGGGTCGGGAGAAAAGGCGGCACGAAAGTTTTCATTACGGGCGAAAGAGCCCCTGGGTACTGACTCTCACCGGACCATTTCCAAAAATTTCAAGCGGATGCCGGCTCCTGATTGGGCACAAAAAATGCTTTGTATTATTGTGCCCAATCGGCGAACAGATCTCAATGAGTTCTTTTCGTGTGTTTGTACATGACGGCTATTGTTTCGATCACGGCTTGTCTAGCTTATGCACCAAAGAAATGCACGTAGTCAGGAAACTTTCAGTTTGATATCAAATCCCCATCTGATCCAACTGGCTTACTTTGTCAAATGCAAGCGAACTCTTCTGAACCATATCAAAGTTCATGAAGAGAATGAATTTGTTATTGCTTGTTTACTCTTTCGCAAAACCTGAAGTTAGGCATTTTCACGGGTAGTCGTGCAGTTGACGGCAAAGAAGTGTACAAAAAAACGTGATGCACGTGCAAAGTTGTTGTTTTGCCTTGTCAAGCTATTACTTATTTGAATTTCTCATCGCCGCCGCATCTTAATTGTGATCCGTCAAAAACAGAATATTCTCGGGGCAAATTCAATTGCTCTTGCTGATAGTAAGCCAAACGTTTTTTCAACTCATCGGTAATTCCTTTGTTTCTGGTTAGGAACTAGAAAATAAAAGTTTCCTTATACGCACAAGCTTGGTGAGCGAACCAGGCAAGTGTGGCGCGACAATAGCCGTCGTGTACGAACTCACGAAAAGAACTCAGGAGCAACTGTTCGCCGATTGGGCACAAAAATACAAAGCATTTTTTGTGCCCAATCAGGAGCCGGTATCAGCTTGAATTTTTGGAAATAGTTCGGTGAGAGTCGGTACCCAGGGGCTCTTCCGCACTTACTTGAAAACTTTCGTCCCGCCTTTTTTCCCGACCCGACTGACTGCCCCTGGGTCTCCGAGGATGGGTATATGGGGGATGCCTTCTCTGTCCCCTTTATCCTCTCTGGAATGGGTTTAATGATTGCAATATATGCTTGCTCTTCCTATTTATAATGCTAGTTAGCTGTGCCGGATTGAACTTGATGCAAAGTGATTTTTTTGCTGTAAACATGCGCCTTTTGCCTTACTGAGAGAGTTTTTTCATTCGTGTGTGTTTGCGGGATTTTTTTCTTAATTATTTAACCCCTCCGTCAAGAGGTAAACTAATCCAAGGTTCCTTAAGTTAAACAGAGACTTGAAGATTTCTTTTTAGTGGCTTAGAGCTTGTTAGTTTAAATTTGATTGCTTTTATTAAAAGTATATAAACAGAGGCTTCACTTTTAGCCCTGGCTAAATCTATAAATTATAATGCATCGTCCGCCCAGATAATTTACAAGCGTTGGGTATTGACAAATTGACCAAACATCAAATCGTCTTTTTTCAGAGTCAGAAAGAATGGTAGACGGATTGTAAAATGAAATAAACTGTCCGCAAATTCCTTATTATCTACCAGTATCCGGCAGTCTATTTTCACTAACGTTCTCTTCTAAGACTACCAATTTTACACTGCTTCTGACTGCTGGCTGTTTTAAGACTTGAAATGTGATAAACCATGCGAAAGACTTTTTCCTAATACTGTAACCAGAACGTTAAAGTCTGACTGGGGTTGGTGTACGTTGCAATTAGGAAACAAAACCGAGAGTGCGCGCCTCACTTAACAACCAACGCACAAAACTTAGCGCGCGCCATTCACTATCCCGCCAATTGGGATAAAGCGGACGGCGTGCTAGTCACTAATGAACGCAAAACTCATGACAAAAAACTAAGCACGTGGTAGTCGCTCCAGTAATAATCAAGATGAAACAGAACATTTTGCCCAAAATTATGCTAGCACAATCTATCAAAGCCTAGACACAAGCCTAGTATCTGCTATGGGAGTTGGTCGCTGCTGGCCTACACGGCAGTCAAGGTGAAATTTGAATGTCTATTTTAATTTTTTTAATTTCAAGTTTAAGTTGTAATTTATTTTTAAAAAAGTTTCAATTTTTAGCTTTATTTACTAAAAACTTTTCGGGAAAATGCCACAAAAATGCTCGAATAATAAACGCCCACTTCCAAATTAAGGCCTCTTATCTGTTGTATAAACGCCTCCTCTACGCTGTGAGTAAAATTTTATTAGACGTCCCTTTCTAATAAACGCTGCCTTTGGGCCAAAAGGAGCAAAATCGTTCAATTCATTCAGTTTCTTGCTTGATTAGCAAGGTTTTGCGCATTTCATCATGTTCAATGTCAAGTTTAAAGCAAGGACAGACTAACAAGCAGCAATGAACCCTAGGCGAGGATTCTGAAATCGATGTTGGAATTTGAAAGAGCGGTATGGATCTCTAGACGGCCTAGACGCATCAATTCCACTATTTTTGAACTCTGTTGCAATTTTCGTCGAAAGCATACTAGTTTTGTTGAGCTTGTTAAACTATGCAGTTATAAAAATAAAAGCCTCCTACGTGGTAAACGCCCCCACTTGAACCTTTAAAATTAAATAGACGGCCCGGGCGTTTATTAGGTCATTTACGGTAATATAGCCTGAGTACGAGTAGTCTGCTACACAGCCTTTTTTAGTGTCATCACGCAACGCTCCGGGAAGGAGCACGATGACACTAAAAACGGCTGCGTAGCAGACTAGCGTACGAGGCGCCGATTTTTTTAGTGTCAATAGGGAAGATTTCGAGGTTGCACGCGCGCACGAGAGGAGAAAAGGAGAGAGCCTTTCCCGCCTCCCCTCACTTCGTGATCAATAAAAAATTTTTTGGAACTGTATAGAGTGTGTTCAATCTTAGAACGTCCTGGCAGAAGAATATCATCCGTGACAGATTATTGTACAACATTGTACAATTTATTCGTCCTACAAGTTCAGAGTCCAGTCCAAAGTTCACTTTGCGTGTGGGCATATTTCCCGCTTTATTGCACAAAATTAAAGCACGCACGTGATTGGTCAAAAGAAAGGTCTTGTAAACCCCGACGTGAATAAATATTCAATTTGTAACCGCCCCATTTCGCCATTTTCTACAAGTATCATCGTCTGGAGATCACGGGAGAAAGCATGGCGGAGCCAAAGTGAGTTTTCTTTTTCATTTCTCGTATTTTTAACTCAGTAAAATTCATGTTCGTCACTTCATACACAATGTGTGAGCCCGTGGTACAGTAACTGACTTTAAAGACTTTTGGAATGGCGTTCGATGAGCGGTCGCATCTCGAAGAGTGTGCAAAAAAGCCGCCACAGAGAAATGTTTGTGGACATGACCAAAGCACTCACCGTCTTTCTGTACTTTCTTCTCATTTGTATCGCAGAGCGGACATTGCATTGATCGGTTTGGCAGTTATGGTGAGTCTTTCTCTGTGTGTGAATGTTTCAGATGTTGACAAGACTTTCTGGATCACCATGCTCAGTAGAATAACCTTGCACTCTTTACTACTTAATCAGCCACCAACCACTGAACATTTCTTGGATTAACTATTAAAATGTATTACTCTTTTTTCAGGGTCAAAATCTGATCCTTAACATGAATGATCATGGATTTGTGGTAAGATTCATTCCCTATCTTGTCGATAAATTTTGGCAGTATGAATCAATATCGCTTTAATGCAACTGTTTACGTATTGCAACGTAGATATTTTATATTTAGCATTTAAAAGAAAAGAAACTTGGCAAACAAATAAGATAGCAATTGAAGTCACGCAAAATTGAAAAGTGTTGAATTTTCTCAATGCACTTTTGCATTTCTATGGGAGAAAAATAGCCTAACAGACACATTTATGCAGTCTTTCAGTAACAGAAAGGATGATTTCTTACGGCCCTTTCTTCGAAGTTTATTTAATTTCATTCATTATTAGTTTGCGTAGTTTGCGTCAGTTTATTGTCATGAAATCACAATGACTCAGTGAATTGTGCTATGTCCAATCAGGTTTTAGCACCTAGACTTCCCCGGTCCAATATTTTTTCCTGTTCGCCCTTTTTCATCTGCTTTGATTGAGAGTATGCAATATTCTGAAGATCATAAAATGGAAAATAATTAAGTTTTGAATCATGGGCAATAACCCAAATAAAGAAGAAAAATAACTGATTTGGTTTTTGGAGGGGAAAAAAGGCTTTGATCTCTAAGGGTTTTTGAAGCATTCTTATAAAGTGTTATTGTCAAGTGAATTAAAGTCACTGAAGTGTAAAAGATCAAGTTTTTTCATCTGTGACACCCATGTTATATCTAGCCCTTAAAAAATCTTACGTGGCAGCGTGCAAAGAAAGTAGTGTCCGATAGCCTGGGCTATTGGATTTTGTTATCGAGCTAGCGAATTCTGTTCTCTACTTGCCCGATGGGCAAGTGAAGTGTTTTGAGGAATTCAAATTACAGTAGAACTCTGAAATAAATTCTGCCCATCAGAAAGTGTTTGGGGCGAGTTGAAATGATGTTTGGGCTAGTAAATGCTAGCTTCAGCTTGCCCAAATGCTAAGCTATAAAAATGACTTTCTTTGTCACCTAACTGAAGACAATTTAGCACAGTATGCAAAACACTGAAATAAGGGATGTTAGTAAATATTTATGTCAAGAAGAAACTTGTGTGTATAAGAATTTAAGTCATGTCAGTCCGAGATGACTGCTGTAAACAATATGGCAGCCACAAAAACAACCATGTGACTGTTCTGAACACCAGACATTTTAAAACACAGAAACAAGTAACTGTTGTGGGGTGTTGGTAGGATAAAATGCAAACAGAAAAACCCCCATTCTCAAACGGCCTTACTTGCTCACCACATACATCGGTAAAAGGTTGGACCTTATACATATGTTCAACCAACTGCAAGAACACTGATTAAAACAAATCACTTTGTCTCCTCATTGTTTAGGTTTGCGCATTCAACAGAACTGTGGAAAAAGTTGACAGATTTTTAGAGAATGAAGCAAAAGGTACCTCACTAACTTAAGAAGTTATTTGATTACTGGGAAGTTATTTTTAAATCGATAGCGAAAATGCAAAGCATTAACCTTATTCTGCACATTCAGACATTTGATCTTCGTATGGTTTTGTCTTGCTTTTAAGTTCCAGAAAAGACAAATGCAGATGTTTCTCGCTTTCAATCTATAATGAAAATTTTTTTAGATTGCTCTTGATAATAAATATTTATTTATTTCACAACACCAAATTGAATGTTTTAGTGATACAGTGTAGGCTCAAGAATTTTTAATTTTAAAAATTTTTGAGCCTACACTGTAGTTGTAAAACCAAGAAATTGTCTTTTTCAGGGACAAAAGTTATAGGTGCTAAGTCCATGAAGGAGATGGTAGCCACACTAAAAAAGCCCAGAAGAGTTATGATGTTAGTGAAGGCTGGTCCTGCAGTGGATGCTTTCATTGAGCAGCTGGTAAGTTTTGTTGAAATATGTTACATTTAAGGGTGTAAAGAGTGGTAAAAGCCATCTGATAAACTTATAACTGCATCTGTCTTCTCTGTGTTCTAAACAATAAAGTGAAACAAGAAAAAACCCTTTGTTTACTCTCAGTTGGGCTAATTACATAGCCGAAACAAAAAGTTTGAATAAAATTTTTGAGGGTTGACCACAGGCAAACAAGTGGGCTACTCATTTACAAGCATGGCCAAGAATTTGTACCTGTGGCTACAGAGAAACAAGTCCTTTTAGTGGTCAGCATAAGTCCAGGGTTCTTCGCCAACCTTTCCCCTCCTTATGAAGCTACATCATTTACATGCACATGTAACAATATTTATACTTCTATAAGCTGTATGGCACCTACTCTCATTGGTTACTTCAAGGTCACATGATATCTAACAATGAAACTGTTTCCAGCAAAAATCTCTGAGCAGGCAACATTGCAAAATCTATGACGCCAGAGGGTAACAGTACTTTGTTACCTGTGAATGTTGACCCAACAACCACTGTTACAGCTAGGTTTTATGAATTTCCAGCTTCAAAATTTCCAGCTTTGTAACAAATCACCTAAATACTGGTCCCTCGGGAAACAGTTATGTATTTCCTTAAACATTGAGATTCTCTGGAACCAAAATTTACTGTTTCCCAAGGGACCACTTATTAAGAGCTGAATATTTTATTTTTAATTTGATGATTTTATTGCATTTTTTTGTAGGTGCCTCTTCTTGAAGCTGGTGACATTATCATTGATGGTGGAAATTCAGAGTACAGGGATTCCATTGTGAGTACTTAAATTCACATTTTCTTGGGAATAGATTTCATAATGTAATTATTATTAAAATTAGTAAGGGAAAGTTAGCCTGCATTACAGTTGTAATCTAAACCTGGGTAGTAATGTCTGCAAAGTATTTGTAGCACTGATATCTTTGTTCTGGGCCCCAGCCAGCTTCAATGAATTTCCCTTTAACCCTATTGGCATTAATCAATAATAACATTTTTATCAGGCCAGTCATAGCACATACCCAAATCTTGTTACACAGGAAGAAGCTCAGAACAAAAATTTTGGGGCTGTTTTGTAGACGGACTTAATCAGAGGTTTAGTTCTGACTGTGGTACAGGAAAGGGAGCTAAAATAATAATATTTCAACATCAGTTAATATGAAATGTTACTGTAAATCCATCCTACAGTGTGAATTGTCTATCTTTTGATGGATATTCCCATCTGATACATTTTATTATAGTTTGCATACTGTGGTTCTTAGAAGAGGACTTTTTCAAAATATCCTGTTCTATTTGATATTGTGTGCCTAAAATTTATGATTACAATATCACCATTCCATTTTTTCATCTTTTTTGACCACAGAGACGCTGCAAGGAGCTGGAATCCAAGGGTCTCCTGTTTGTTGGCAGTGGTGTTAGTGGAGGTGAAGATGGTGCTAGATATGGCCCATCTCTCATGCCTGGTGGTTCTGATGCAGCTTGGTACGTTACTGTTTCATAGTAATAATCATTATAATAAGAGTGGTAGTGGTAGTAAGGACATTGGGAACAATCAAAGGTCATTTGTAGGCCATTTGGAGCAGTTAGGAATTCTAGGCAGCACTCCTTGGATTGACCGCACATATCCTTGAAAAGGTGATGGGAGTCTGAGGTCTCGGGTCGAGACTTGACTGGACTTTGATTCCCAAGGAAAAACTCTGGGATAATAATAATAATATTAGTAAGGATGCTAATAATTTGTATTGGCTCAGAACTGGGCTTTTTTTTTGCGGAGCTTTACAAAGCAGTCAACTATATTAAGACAATCCTCAACTTTATCAAGAAAAATAAGTTGACATGACATCAAGAACTCTGTTTAAAATCTGAGACAGGAGGAGAAAAATTTCAAGTTTGAAAGATGGAAAGAAAAGCACAAATGCAGAAGTCGATGGATGATTTGCCTCATGTACAACTTTGAATGTATGAAGTGCATTGGGAATGCCTTTGAAAAGACGCTGTTTTCAAACAGTTTTCTAAGTTTATTTGTTGTTTAAATGTTTTCCAAATAGTTTCTGGATCTGTTGTTCAAGCCATCAGGATTGAAATTGCTTGTTGGTACAAAAATGAACCAATGAATCCTTTACTAGGATGGACTTTTCCTTTCAACTGGATGAGCTTGGATCACTGATCCTTATCTGAATCATCCCAATGGAATCTTTTTAATACTCTCAAAGGATGATCCAGATCAACCAATAACAATGGCTGAAAAGTTATCTGAGATCACTTTTGGATCATTGGTATATCAAACTGAAATAACCAAAAACTATTGAATTTTTTACTAAAGAAGGCAAGGGATTTTTTGGGTCCTTTAATCTCATTACTAGCTATAACAATGCAGAGCTGATCCGTGTGATCTTTTATAAAATGATGATTGTCAATGAGCCATATTTCATTGTATTGAATCATCCTTGTTCAATTAGGAATCACCAATGTATCATTGAAAGCTTATTACCTTTGTATCATCTTTGTTTTTAGGCCTCACATCAAGCCAATATTCCAGTCCATAGCTGCAAAAGTTGGCTCTGAGCCTTGCTGTGACTGGGTGAGAATCGCACAAAAGACCCCTTCATGGTTTTTTACAACTTTTGAAGTTGTCTAGTTAGTGAAAATCCATAATACTACCTGAAAAGTGCCTTAAAATCAGTAAAGTTGCAAAGTTTGAGAGCACTTAGGAATTGAATTGAAGTAGTTGTAAAACATTCAGACGTCTTAAGAAATTCAGTTGATTTTTAATCAAGAACTAATGGCCTACAGTTGTAGTGCTACTGCAGGTCCCTCTTACAATCTGTGTATACTAGATTAACCCTTAAAGCTCCAATATCAAAATTCAAATACCCATTTGCTGTCCTTACATATTTCCTATAAAAGATGTAGTGAAAAGCTGTTAAAGTATCAACTCATTGTATCTTGCGTGATCATCTTCTTAAAACTCATCACTTACCGTATTTATTTGACTATAAGCCGATCTCGGCTATAAGCTGAGACCCCAAACTTTGAACGTGTAGACTCGGCATAACGAGAACCAAAAATAAATCAAAAACACCCGGCTATAAGCCGAGACCCATTCATTATTACAAGACTGAATTGGTAACTACGGGAAAACCTAACATTTTCGGAAAAAAATCAACGATTGCATATGTGTGTTTCTTTACTTTAGCTCGGCTTATACGTAAATACATCTCGATTTAGTACAGTTTCCATGCGCCAGAAAAAATTTTTTTTCAAAAACTTTCGGCTATAAGCCGAGACCCCCTCTAGAGCCCAAATTTTAATTCACTTCAGTTTTAATTTGTGGAAAAATCGCTCGGCTTATAGTCGAATAAATACGGTATCTGTTTTTCACGAGGAGAATTTTGTTCCTGTCACTTTTAGGGCTTAAAGGGTTAAAATTGACTCACTTAAAAGCAGTCACTGCTACACTTGAAGTTGTATTGCATAAACACCATTCACATTTAAAAAATGTTATTTGCTAATTATGTGTGCATTTTTTGAATTTTTTTCTTTTTGATCAGGTTGGTGGTGATGGTGCAGGACATTTTGTTAAGATGGTACACAATGGAATTGAGTATGGAGATATGCAGGTATCTAATAATGCCAAATGATGATGAAAAATAAAAAAAGCCATGATTATTGTAATGTCCACTCCATTCTGGATTTTCACCTTGCATATGCACTGAAGGCACATGATCATGCCATCACTTATAGTTTTCTGTTTTCTAACATTAAAGCAGTTTTGACACAGCATCTGGCAGCATTTTAATGCTTACATTTGGACATATTAATTATCATCATGACAAATAAAAAATTTTAAGTAAGTTCAAGGCATAGAGTGCACTGTAGGTAGAAAGATACAGAATGCCTTTCACATGGCACAACCATGTGTAGACGTTAACAGGGATTGTCCTTGGGGAATTTAAATTTGGGAACCCTGAAAAATGCTTGTCACTACATTAAATGTAGTGACAAGCATTTTTGAAGTGACCATGACTGAATTTTAACCACATCATTTACCAACATTTGCCCCATTATATCACATGTTTGGTTTAATCTTTGGCAAACAAAAGTTTTGAAAAGCCATTGAGCAAATTATTTTCTGCGAGTGCTTTTTCACCTCTGTCATTGTCAGATGACAATATTTCTGGCCTGGAGAACCCTGTCTTACTCTGTTAAATGTGACTTCCAGTGATTTTGGTTCAAGCCAGAAGTTTGAACATGGTGGCTTTTGTACAAAGAAATAAACTAAAATTACTTCAAGGGTGGGTAGCACACTTTTGAAATTATGTTTTCAAGTTTCCTGACCTAAAGCATTATTCCTTGTGTTTAGCTTATCTGTGAAGCTTATCACCTTATGAAAAATGCTCTCGGAATGTCAGCAGATGAAATGAGTCAGGTATGGTGTATTCATCACAGATGACAGTATTTCATTGAGAAATGTGTACTAACCCAGTTTGTCCTTTGGAAAAGCAGTTCTAAAATTTTGTTGACCCATGACAGTTGGATACTATCTTGTACTAGTTTACTTATAAATGGGTAGAACATGGCGTGTTGTGGGATTTTGTCCATCGGGCAAGTTACTTTAAAAAGTTAATTGTATGCCTGCCAACTGTCACGCATTATGCACCTGCGGACTGAAGACAACCCTAAAGGCACAAGAAACACTTTGTGCATTGTCAATAATGCAGTAATTCTCTTTTTTTCACTTTAGGTATTTGCTGATTGGAACAAGGGAGAACTTGACTCGTTCCTGATAGAAATTACGAAGGACATTCTTGCTTTCAAGGATTCTGATGGTACTCCACTTGTTGAAAAAATAAGAGATTCTGCTGGCCAGGTATAGCAATAATTATTTACATCAATGTATTTACTATTCTAGTAGGTAATGTCAAACCCTGCTTTGTGGACACCCGCTTGATATGGACACCTCATTATTACAGCCAGTTTGCTTTGTCTCGGGGAAAGAAACTCCTTACATTTTCTCCAAATTCAACCTGCTTAATAAAGATTCTCCATTAACATGGACATGTTCTATTGACCCCCTCGGTGTCTGTATTAATGGGCTTTGTCTGTAGTTGAAGGCAGGTAGGACTGTTTCAAACAGAGCCCATTTGGAATCTATTGAGTGAGTGGCATGCCCTTTTCATTTCTATCTCAAGGATCCAATTATGTAACTGAGAGTGAAGGACTATTAAGTGTAAAGTGGGTCAACTGGGGTTATGCTCAATAAACCAACCTACTGTGTCATTCTTTTTTCAGGGCTCTCACTGAGGGCCGGGGGTTGAGGATTTCCACTGGCTACTGTGAGCATGACCCCTGCCTATTTTTGTAGGAAACAAAAGGAAAATGGGACCAAAAGAACTTCCTGGTTGTTCAGTTTCCCACCTACTAAATGCATTTACCTGGCTACTTGAAATCTTAGCGACAGCCCTAGTTATTGTGCAAGCGCTAGGGATCATTGTTGCATTCTTTGTGACAAAACTTGAGACCTCCTATTCACTTGGTATATTGTGCACCAGCCATAAACTGAATGTTTTTGAGATTTTGGGGGCTTATCTTTCTGGTATCATTATTACCTTGTTTGTTTATCAGAAAGGAACTGGAAAATGGACCGCAATATCAGCTTTAGAATATGGAATGCCAGTAACTCTCATAGGTGAGTTCATGTTTTAAAATTCTGCTACGTGTATTTGATGTGATTTGACATTCAGTAACGTTAGTTTACTGGCTCTGGTTGTTAAAAGATTGACCAGTACTAATTAGTATTTACTATCAGTGAATAGCAATTTTTGCGTTTTGGTTGGCTCTCGTAACATGGAATATCCTTGGCTATTCACTGTTTTGCGACCGGAGCCAAGATGGCGACAAACTTTGGCTTCTCAGTGTGTACTGATAGGTAGAAAATTATTTTCATGATGAATTTGCAACAAAATTGTAAAAAGTGCACTTGACAAAATTGTTACAAACAAAGTTCCTACTAAATGAGGTTTTTAATTTACAACAGTTACTTTTTTCATTTTTAGCCAACTGATTTGGAAAATACTAAAACAACTATCCCCCTCAGGGTTGGTGAACAGCGCTAGATATATACCTCGACGCTTTGCGTCTCGCTCTATATCCACCACTATTCACCTCCCCTTTAGGGAAAGTTGTGTACTATCAGATAAATGCCTATCCATTTCACGAGTATTAGGGAAACCAACTGAGCCATCCACTGGATATTAGCAATTTAACCAGCGAAAAGAATTATCCACCGTTCAAACAACTGGGCGTTAAACTGGGACATGATCTTTAGTTTGAGTTCAAGCAGATGTCTCTACGCCACCAGGCACCATTTGTTGCAAAGGTGGTAGCGCTATCCACTGGATAATGTCTATCCAGTGTATATGGTCTCCCTAATAGTTATCCCATAAAAATTATTTGTCTGTTGGACACTGCCATTCAAAGTTTAAACAACTGGGTCCAGCTAGACCTTTTAATAAGGACCCTGTTAGGCAGGTCTGCAGTTTTGACAATTTAGAAATTCAATACCCAATTCTGCTTGCAGAGTCCTGCCTCTGAGACACCTTCACACCAACATCACACTAACTCTTGAACCTTTCTTTTCTCAGGTGAATCTGTGTTTGCTCGCTGTCTTTCATCACTTCAAGCTGAACGTGTCAGTGCCAGCAGCCAGCTTAAGGGTCCATCCAGTACAAAATACACTGGAGATAAAAAGGAATTCATTGAACATATTAGAAAGGTAACAAGAATTGAAAGGGTGCCAGGGGAAGAGACTGGGGATGGACTGCATAGTTTCTCCTTTTGGCTCAATTTCAGTCCAGTAAACTTTTATTTCGTCCATAGACCCAAATGATAAAACTATATTTTGACAGTACATCATTTAGTACCACGTGAAAGTACTGCTGAAGACGTTTCATTTGAGTGGTCACACCACTGGATTTCATCCAAATGCTCAGAAGTTAGAACTACATACTAAATAAATAGTACCATGTGAAAGTACTGCTGAAGAGGTTTCATTTGAATGACATACCATAGAATTTCATCCAAAGACTCAAAAGTTAGAACTACATACTAAATAAATAGTACCATGTGAAAGTACTACTGAAGAGGTTTCATTTGAATGGTAACACCATAGGATTTCATCCACAGACTCAAAAGTTAGAACTACATATGGCTGTACTAAATAAATAGTACCATGTGAAAGTACTACTGAAGAGGTTTCATTTGAATGGTAACACCATAGGATTTCATCCACAGACTCAAAAGTTAGAACTACATATGGCTGTACTAAATAAATAGTACCATGTGAAAGTACTGCTGAAGAGGTTTCATTTGAATGGTAACACCATAGCCCGGGCACCATAGAATTTCATCCAAAGACTCAAAAGTTAGAACTACATACTAAATAAATAGTACCATGTGAAAGTAGTACTGAAGAGGTTTCATTTGAATGGTAACACCATAGGATTTCATCCACAGACTCAAAAGTTAGAAATACATACTGAATAAATAGTACCATGTGAAAGTACTGCTGAAGAGGTTTCATATGAATGGTCACACATTTTATCTACTGGCTCGAAAAGTAGAAATACAGGACATTCCTCCATAATTGAGGAGGTGACGGATCACGTCTCTCAGTTGCAACTGCTCCTAAAGAGTTCAGCTTAAAGAAAATTCACTGTATTATGTTATTCGTTAAACAGGCCTTGTACGCATCCAAGATTGTGTCCTATGCACAAGGCTTCATGCTGATGAGGGAAGCTGCCAAGGAGTTTAAGTGGACGCTGAACTATGGCGGCATTGCACTTATGTGGAGAGGAGGCTGCATTATTAGGAGGTTAGTAAATGAAAAGGTCTCGGAAGGGGTTGGGTGGGGTCATAGGCACAGTGAGGGTACTGTAGAGGGATTTTGATTTGGAGTGATCTAAAAGGGGGCTGCATCATTAGGAGCTTAGTAAATGAAGGTAAATGTGCGTGGATAAAGATTCCTTGGGAGAACCAGCAGAAACAGGAAACGGGCTTTGAGAAAGTCTAACAGACGGGAGGTGCTAGAAACTGATGGTATCCGGTCTCCTCGCCACCAAGAAATGTATATCTTAATACTTATCGAAAGGACAAGTCTCTAAAAGAAGTCTTTCACTTTAAATTTACAATAACATTTAAGGAGGTATGGTTCATTCAAGTGACAATTTTAACCAACTTTTATAAGAAAGTCTGTTGAACTTTAAACAAATCGCACTTCTCGAGCGATACGAATAATCCGCATTAAAGTATTAAAAAGTCGCAATTATTCACCAAAAAACAAAACTAAAGATGAGAAGTTCGACGCAAGGTGTCAATTAAAATTGATAAACTTATATTTGGGTTTGAGAAAAAGGTGACAATCCTAGGTAAGTAAACAGTGTCAATTATTGCGGAGTTGTCAGGTGGTGGTGATTTCTTTGGTGGCGAGATGACGGTAAACCAAACTGGGGTGTCTAAGAAGTTTCCATTACATTACAGTCCCAAAGCCATTAATTCGCTCGTCTATTCTCAGAGTAAAAAACTTGACAATGAGTTTAAACGTCTAAAGCTTTGTATTATAAAGGTCTACGCTTTTGGGTCAACGTTTTGTTGAGCACCCACTTCCTGTTTTTTGTCGCCAACAACATACCCATAGCCTGATTCGTGAAAGTTTCATGACTAACGCTTGAGGCATAGTCTGCTAGCCAGCCGTTTTTAATGTCGTCACGCAGGGAGTGGGGAGGAGCGTTGCGTGACGACACTAAAAACGGGTGTGTAGCAGACTACTTGAGGTATAGATGTGTCTAATTGTCCTTTATTATTCATTTTTGCAGTGCTTTCTTGGGAAATATCAAAGATGCATTTATCAAGAATCCTGATCTTCAGAATCTCTTGCTAGATGATTTCTTCAAGGACGCTATTCACAAATGCCAGGTAATTTAAGTGCTGCAGTTAAATCCCTCCGGTGCAAATCCAAGTATTTATGATCTAACGTATTCTTGTATTTTTTTGTAGGATTCTTGGCGGAAGGTCGTGGCTGCCGCAGTGACTCTTGGGATACCTACCCCAGCATTCAGCACTGCCCTAGCGTTCTACGATGGATACAGGTGAGAGAAACAATACAGTTAGACTCGCTAGAAAGTTCTTGCACTGTTAAAAGAGCGAAGCGAGCTCTAATGACGTCGTGACAAAGCTTGTTTCATCTGAATGGATGTGAATCATATTATAAATTCACGCGGAAAAAATTGACATGTGCTGTGTCCGCAGTTGCGACAAATATCACTCACTCTCCTACTGGTCAATTATCATTTCGTCACCGGTGAATTTCGCGCCAGACAGGTATGAAAAGTCTTCGTGAATGGCATAATCAACCAGGAAAAATAAATGACTTTTGTAAGTCTACAATACAATAGGCCCTTGCCAAATTCTATATTATTCATTTCTTTTGTTTTATTCTCCGCAGTCTTTGAGACAAGTATGTATTTTGTTAATTCGAAACTAGACTACAAAACAATCGGTTCTTTTTTTCTCAAAATCGGTTTAACGTAGCGTAAGATTCTCGTGCGCGCGCGCGCGCGAGCCTTACACGCCTCCCCTGTCTCGCCTTCCGTTTTCAGCCTCGCTTCAGACCTTTTGTTTGGCTGCTCGGACGTACTTGAATGCGCAAAATTACGCACTGTTTTGCAGTCTATTTCGAAACTGGTCTATTAAATGAATTTGGGAGAATTCTCAATGATTTCGTTTATTCACTCATTTTCTCCTACATTTTCAATTCTCTTAGGTCGGCTCGCCTTCCTGCCAATCTTATTCAGGTACGTTTTGAAAGTATATAGGAGTGGTGACAACTTCTTCTGATAAGATGTTTCTAGGAATGGTCCGCATAGTTTTGAATTCAGCACTGATACACAGAGATTTAGTCTGCGAATACAGGCGCATTTCAGGCTGTAATTTCTCTCCACTCGAAAAGTAACTTTATTTCGGATGGAGAGAAGCAAGAAACGGAAATACGTCAACGTTCCAGTACGGGAGCGGAAAGCTCTGTCGCGTTCCAGATGCTGGTATACTTCTTTAGAAGGAGATTACTTTAGAATTGAGAAGCTGGCGTTTCCTTTGAGTCACTGCTATTCTGTTCTGCGCTGAGGGGAAATTAACGTTGTTATGACGCCAGGCTTGTCGGTCAAATACATAATTTCTTTTTTTTTTGTTATCACCAGTGTTACTTATTATCGACTTCCACTGATTCTCTGAACGTTCTCTCTTTTGTGTTTTGTCATTGCAGGCTCAGCGTGATTACTTTGGTGCCCATACCTATGAACTGCTGAGTGACCCCGGCAAATTTGTGCACACTAATTGGACTGGGCACGGGGGTTCCGTATCTTCAACCACCTACCAGGCCTAAACACCGAGGCACCTAAAAATGAGAAGCTTAAAATGCCCACTCATAATTCACCGTAACATCAGTTCTAGTTCCAAACGTAATTCCAATAATCGCGTGAATTAATGAGTCAACCTTATTTCTGAGAAAAGTAAATCAAACCTTTTTTTTAACTGTTTCGTCCTCTACGAACTCCTTTAGTTCTTTGACGACAAAAAGCCGATCATTGTTCGTTAGCCTTTTAAGCCCCAATATCCACATGCAATTTCTCTGAACTGGGATGCAAGATCGAAGCATTTTTCTGTAGATGACCAGTTTAAGAATTCTCTTAACTTTTTTTCTTTATTATGTATTGTTGTGCCGAATTTGTTTTTGGAGAAATTTGAAGTTCAACTCTCTTGGGACGTAAAGGGTCTTAGGTTATCTAATAAACTCTTAATTGTAAAGTGTTAAAAAGTAATCCCCACAAAAATTCTGGTGATTCCAGTACGGTGATTTGCTAAAAAAAATTAAGCGGACAATTTTAAGATGTAGATTTTAAATTGCAACACTTTGTTGTTTATATCCAACGGCAAATGGTACGGTGGTAGAATAATCAGAAATTTAGTTGATCAAAACATTAAAAGCTATCATTTTGTACCTGCTGCGTTTTACTTCAAGTGTTGGTGGAGTTGCTGAAAAACTGTATTTGTCACTTTAGAAATGCGAAGGCAACTGGAGGCGAATTGCGTCTCGAAGCCGCCTATTTACCAATTTTTTTTCTGTCTCTAGTAACTGTCCCAGGAGTCTTTGTGGTAGTTAACTCGGCTCATTCCCCGTCTCTTTCGTAGAGCGGCGATTTAGATGAGTGTAGCCTGCAAGCAAGCTCTCCATTTGGGGAAGTTGCAAGAAGTCACGCGAGAGCCACACGCAAAAGGAGACGCTAGTGCTTCGCCGATCACTCGCGCGTTCTCTTTCTGCTTGCTTCGCTCGCCATAATTGGAGAAGTTGCTCGCAGGCCGTAGATCTGTATCGAGGTTCTTTACGAAATGATGTGAAGATATTAATCGTCACTACTTACATGCGTTAGACTCACAAGTCGGCATGTAAGTCATGTAAGGTTCCACAGGATGACGCTGAGTACATTTGAGAGTTTAGCCTGCGTGCCAGGCATCAGATTTTGGGGCCCGAGGAGGAACGTGCTTCTCTGTCACCTCGCGCCTCCTCTCGCACCTAAATTTCCCCTTTTCTCTTCCCTTGGAACGCCTGCCTTGTAGGTTAGCTTACAGCAAACCCTTTAACCCTTTTTAATGTAAGATATTTGAATTTATAATCACGTTTTAAGTATTCTTCAACATGTATATTCAGATCGATTTTTGGAAACGTCACCGCCAAATAAATCCCTTTCCGTCCAGCAGCTTTTCTTCGTTCAAGAACGATCTCTAAAGTAGCCAATTTAAAAACTAAGAGGGCAACTATTTGTTTTTTCTCTTCTTCTCGTTGTTGCTATTTTCCATTCGTTTTCCTTCGTTAGTGCGATTTTCGGTCTTACCTGCCTTTTGTCTCTTTACATTCAAACGGCTACAAATTTCGCTTGGTTTGTTTTCAAATATTCGGCTAGATATATACATGTCTACAAAAGAAATAAAAAGGCTAAAATATGGATTGATGGTGGCAGGGGTAATATAAAGCCTTTTCTGGCAGACTCCTTGGTCGCTTGGTGACACCATACCAACCATGGTGACATCAAGTACTCGGAAAGCATCCTCCGGCAAATTATCTGTCTTATGCGATAATGTTTCATTTCGTGCGTTCTAAACGACTTACAAATTTTCTTACGGGTTTTTCGGATCATTAGATTCGATTGCGAATCATTTCGCTCTGGAATCATCTAGCGCTCCGGCCGGTAGTTGATTGTTGTTGCCGATGAGCACCATTAATGACAGGATTACAACGCCATAAAAATTACAATGATACAAAAAAATTAGACAGTGAACACTACCCTCCGACCACAACACAAAGGAGAACCAACAATGCAGTTTCGGCATCAACAAGAAACTCCCAGGTCCCCTTAGCCCATATACAACAAGCTCCTGTAGAATTATGAAGACCACATCAGACAAACTTCATGAGGCTGCACTAACCATGATAATTTTCCGGGTGCTTTTTGCAGACATGGCTTTAAAAGTAAACTTAATAACGTTGGGCCAACCTTTTCAAGTTTCAATCCACGTCCATCCGTTGCAACAGACAACAAGAATCAGTTTCGATGCATAAATATACTGGTCTTAAATAACCAAACTGGACCGTTGCTTTTGCCATTCAACTGATACGAAGACATCTTTTGGCTTTTTTAAATAATGTGACGTAACCCCTTTAAAGAACTAAAGCCTCATTTTTATTCTGACTTTGTTTTACTTTACATTATTTTTTTTCTCGTTCCCAGAAACTTGATTTTGGAGCAACTACATGTATGCAAACATGAACTCTTTTGTCATAAGAATTGAGCTGAGGCAGAACCAAGATCGGAACGTTCATATTTGAAAAGAGATTTGGGCCTTAAGAGGTTGTTAGGTCTTGCATAATGAAAGAAATTTTTCGTTGAATTTGTATGATTGGCTCGTTATTTTTCACACTGTTTTTAAGTATTTAGTTCATCGGCTTTCAGGAAATGGGGCCCTTTTTTTTGTTGTTGTTATGATTATTATTATTATTCTTAAAGATTGGTTTTCTTTAAATAAAAACATTAGATTCAGTAGAACATGTCCGGTAAGTCCAGCCAAACGTATCACAAACTGCATTAGCCTGATGATTTCTTTCAAGGGAGGAGGTATAACTTTCTCTATACTGTTCTTTTTTTACATTTTTAATCGTGGGGTATAATAAATTCAGAGAAGATCTTCACAGTTAAATAAGTAACTTGCGCCGCTGTGGAAAAAAAAGCCTGTGAATTTTCAGGCTTGCAGGGATTCGAACCTTGAACTTTTGCTACACCAGTGAACATAATGCGCTCTAACCAATAAAGCTAGCACCCAGGCCACAACTGAGAGCGGGGAAGCAGATATAGTAAATTGTAGACCTTTCTGGATCACTTTGCCATGACTGCTAAAATATTTTAGCCACAGGTGATAATTTTGACAACCAGGTCCTACTTAGACAGCGGGCGGTCGTCCTTCTTTCCTTAGAACCACGCACGGCAAGCGAAGCTGCTCCTCGCATCTCCTCGCATCCTACAGTTACTCAAAAGAAACATAAGAGCCCACTGGCAGTCTAGGTTCTGCCACATGTGACCAAGATCACGGTACCAGAAAGAAATTCACTCTGTCGAGATCAATTATTAATAAGTTTTGTTTCCACGGTATTTTTGATTCTTTAGAAATATTTTACCTGTTTAAACAAAACTATTTGAGTGAAATAATTAATATTGTAGTAAAATACAATGAGTCTTTTAGTTCTACAAGCTTTCAAAGACGGGGTAGGAAAAAATTGTTTCCTCCAAGCGTTCCTGGTAATATGTCCAAAATATTTACATTATTAGCACTGGCGTTACAGCTTTCAATTATTGTCGTATTCTACCGACTTTTCTTCGAAGAAACAACTTTTGTTGTTCGTAGAGCTACGAACAATAAGCTTCCAATCTTCCGAGATGCTCGAAACCCCGAGGATTTCAAAGCGTGGAGGACAGTTTATGAAAACATAAATTTTAGCACAGAGATTGTTTGGAATGAAATACCACGAAAACCCACCCCACCAGATGAGGAAATGAACGAAAAATGGATCGTTATTACGACAATAAACTCGCCAACAGAGGACGTGAAGAAGTTAGCTGCCATTGACGGCTGGAAAGTTGTAGTCGTAGGCGATACTAAAACCCCGGCAGACTGGAGGTAGGTATTATCATAACCTGCGTGCCACGCGTTTCTTAGGCCCCACTGATACCTTTTCGTTTGAAAGCGCATACATTTCGATGCGTTTACCCCTTCTGTTTACACTAATACAGGTTGTACGCTTAGCGTTTTCATAGAAAAGGCATCGACTTGAAAACCCTTTTGAAAGTGGACCAAAACAAAAACGGACACGTATCGTTTTATTGTGGACGGTCGAAAACGGTAGAAAAAGTATCAAATTTAAAACGATGACGTCACATGTATCACGTGGGTTGTTCCCGGGCTTTGCGCTTGTGTTTGTAACATGCGCAGCGAGTTCAACTTACGTCACAACGTGCAATTCTATCGTCTTCGAATGTTTTAGGCCCTTAACACCCTAATGTGTTGTCACAGCCGTATTAAATCTACTGATAACAATAAGAAGGAGCTCTAATCAAAAACGATTTCAGTTTGTTACTTTAGAATCGAGATTTTATAGAATAAATACTGTGAAAGGTTTGAACCCAGGAGTCATTTCAAAAGTAGGTCGAGTTTGATCGTCCGGATGAATAGGACTGTTGTGTTGATGTTGACAGTGACTGACGTTTCGACAACCTGTGCGGTAGTCATCTTCAGAGTCAAAGTGAGTTGTGTCACGTCAGTTGATGGTATTATACCCTGGTTATTGGTCTGATTGGTCAATTACGTTGCGATGTTATTGGCTATGAAGACTAGTAATCAGTAATTGGTGCGTTTCGATCTATCTGTCGTTACAGTTTACAGTCGTCTGTTGTTAGTCAAATTGTCAGTTCTCCAGTCGTTCTCTCCCAGTTAGTTTTGCTTGATCCCGTCAAGCGCCGCACAAACAACTTAATTTTCTGTACCATTTGTTGGATTACTAGTGCGATGCTTCATTTCCAGAGAAAGCGAAAACTTTACCGGTATTTTGTAAATGGTACAACCAAGAGCCATAATAGGACAGAGAGGGACACTCAGGGCGTTGGCCGGGATATCTTAATCCCAAAAAAGTTATTTTTAGAACTATGCGAACCACACGGAAACAGTTTCCGGTAAACTGATTGACTTCCGGAAGACTCGCTTTCACGATTCAGCGCGCCAAAGCGAGGCGGCGTCAACAAATAAAAAAAATGGCGGCACAGGTGGAGGGACGATGTGGAGTTGATAAATTGGCCTTCTTCAACAAAGAACCTACCGTAGAAACTGCTTAAAACTTCAGCACAAAAGGGTCCTTTACAAGCAACGGTAGAAATCGGTTAAAGCGACCGCGTGACCATCGTTTTTGTTTGAACAGCTGGAAAGAGGACAAGTAGCATTGCGGCCCGGATAAGCGTTACCGTTCAAGTGACCATGTGGACGTATTTTCTATTGAAAGAGGAATGAAAAGAACGTATAAAGGTTTCCAGTATTTTTGTCAAGGACATGACCGGGAAGGCGGGAATCTTGTGGAACACTTCTTTTCCTGCTTGATTGATGTTTTGTTCGGCACTTCACATTGGACAATTAGCAATTTTATTCTTTATTGAACACGAGGTTAAATAGAAGTGGAATATTCGCGGCGAGGTTGATATTCGGTAAACAATAGGTTTGATCTTTACAGAATTTTCAAACATTGCAAATCAAATCGGAAGCAATAGCCTAATGGGTTACATGGAATCGCCAGAAGTTTAAATTCAGCTGTAATTGTACTTCCAAGCCTAAGGGGTGGACCGTTTGATTTTTGATGGGGGGGTTGCAGGATTTTTAGACTGCTAGATATTTTTTTTATTGCTCCAGCCCTGCAGGATTTTTTTTTAATCTCCCTGTCCTTGCATGATATTTTTTTTAATGGAAATTTAAAACACAAATTTTGAAGTTTAATAACTTGACCATCACCAGCCACTCAAAATTCACCCTTTAGGCTATTAAAAACCACCTTTACACACAATGCATTTTTAAGTTTACATCTTTCTTTCAAAGTAATAAAGAGTTTCATCTTTATTCAGTGTACAAAGAAATGCATCTCCACTAACCTGCGGCTAGTTGATTTCCCTGTCAGGCTAGTGGATGTCATACATGCCTTCTCAAACAAAACTTTATATTGGTCTGTTGCATTTTTATAGGAGCTGTGACTATTGCATAAAATATTTTACAATAAGCAGTCTTTAGAAAATAGCATTCTCAAATAGACCTATCTTATGGACTGTTGCATTTTTATTGTTACTGTTGCATAAAATATTTATAGAGAAAAATTTCAATTGTTATTTATTGATCAAATGATTTTTATTACAAATCACAATGAGCAGTATTTTAAATATTTATAGAGAGAATTTCTTCTCTCCAAAAGCTGCGATTATTTTGGTCAGCACCGAGTATCGAGACCTGGCTGCTCTGCAAAGCCACTACCAGAAGTCCACATTTAATGCACTAGCTCTTCAAATCTGACAAATCTGATTGCCTGAAAACTGCAGAATGAGTGCTCTGCACATGCTCAAAAATTGGGACCAGCCAGGGGTATCAATTCCAGGTGCTGACCAAAAGGATTGCACCCTCTGGAGATGAGAATGTTGCAAATAGCTATTAAAGCTTTGCACCTTACATTTAAATTTGGCTAGATATGCAGATGCAGTGCCTAAATAATTAAAACAATTACGTTTTAATTTATGTGCTACAGACTGTTTACTATTATTTTCTTGGCTTGAAAATAGGCAATGAACACAAAAGTAATAGAACTCTGCAAAAACACAAATGACCCAGAGGGAAAAAATGCTCTTCGATCTATTTGATCGTCTTTTGTCTCGTACACATATCCAGCGTATCCGTTTCACATTCTTTGTATATTTTGAACCCTGCACCAATTCAATGTGGCCTGCCTTTACTCTTGTTTGTACCATTTCCTTTTCTATAAAGTAAATCTTATTTTGTTACAAAAATACCTGCACGTGACAACTGTTAGGGTGGGAATCTGAATGCATGAATATCTTTGAATCATAATATCCGTCTAGATTGGAGGGTTCACTTTAATAGGAAATCTAATTGGTAAATCATGCGTCGCGCTTGCAAAATACTAATTCACGCATCAAAAAATGTGATGCCCAGTCCTGTATGATGTGACTCACAGCTACTTTTGGGGCTGTCACGCATCACGCAAAATCCTTTGCCACGACCAGGTTAAGGCTGCTGGATTTTTTTTTCGTTCTTAAGAATTCTGCAAAAAAATTTTTTTTTAACGAGAAACATATGCTCAATATTTTTGGGGGGATTTGCACAACCCCCCACATCAAAAATCAAATGGTCCACCCCTAAGAAGGAAAGTAGCGCTTTGTTTTCACCTGTCGACTCTCCAAGTTTGGGAAAAAGGTATTTTGTGCAGCTAATTTGTGTTGTTCTTCGTTAGTGCAGACAATGGTGGCCCGGTTGCTCGAGGTAAGGAGCCGTTTCTCTGTAGTTTTTTCTGTCCTGATTAACTGAAATCTCGAGCTTTCGTTAAGACTTGTTTTCATTTTTTTCCTCATAAGTCAGTTGAATTTGATGTCGGGGGAAAATTTGTCTTTAAATGTTCAGTTTACACACCTCTTCTACTCGATTAAACTGTAATTGTCAACATTCCATCGAGCAAACAATACTGCTAAAGTTAATCTGAAAACGGTTTTTTGCAACTTTGAAGTCCTTTCATACCTTCAAAAAAATGGACCCTAGAATTTTGCCGAATTCTGAAAGGTTCTTACTCTAAAAAAATTGATAATACCACGAGCTCACGAATTATTTACTCGCGAGGCTAAAACACTACAAAGACCATTTAGTGTGTATCCTGAAACCGATTTTTGCTTGAAAAAGCTTTATTTGTGTAAAGTTATTTGTGTTTTTCATCTTGCAAACGGTGTTGAAATAAATACGATAGTATGATAATCTCATCTGGAGTTTATTTACTGTATGTGGTTTTACCAAGCCTCATAGTTTTCTCATACACCTGTAATAATTAACCTTTACAGATCATGCACCACAATGTATAGGTAAGATTTCCATACAACCCCAAACATTTGTTATGTGTGTTAAATAATATAAGCTTGCTGCCTGGATAATAAATGTAGAGGTTTGGATGCGTAGGACCTTTTGATGTTGTGTGTGCCACTTATAGATCCAGCAAGTTTTGTCTACTTTTGTAGGCACTCATGGTTTTAGGTGTCGGCTGCTGAATGTAGTCTTTTCTTTTTTTCTCTATAGAAAGCACTCAGAAGTGTTAAGAATATAAACTACTGCAATAAGTTCAAGCTGTGTATAGCTTCTTGTTTATAATTATGTCTTATTTCTGGTACCTGACCCCTCCTCAGTGAAAACCTAATTAACTCATTTTCTACATTGTATGGTGAAATCTGTATTATGCAAACCCCATATTAAGCAGAAACCCTGTATTCAGCAGTCGAATAGCTCAAAATGTGGCAAAACGTTTCTTTCCATAATTTAAGAGAAACAAACCTGTATTTAGTGGATATCTCTAATAAGCAGAAAGCAGCAAATTTTGTGTGGATGTCTGCTTAATTCTAATTATACAAGTTTTTCTTTTTTATTTATAACAACCTCATATGCATAAAAATAGATGGTAAAAAAAAGGATGAGTGAGGGTGCAAAGAGAGAAGAACTGAGTCTTTATGCCAGGTTGGCTCCCCCCTGAAGGTACATCACTGGTACATCATTTTTATGTTGTATGTCTTTTAGACTGTGAGCAGTCTCTCTTCAGCTCAAAAATCTGTAAGCGAGAGTATTTGAGCAGCGAAGTCCGGTGAGTTGTGACGGTGCAAATTTGAATACGCTGCTTAAATACTCTCCCTTTAGATTTTTGAGCAAAAGACAGACTGCTTGCAGTCTATATGTCTTTCAGTGTCTGCAAACTTTTCTGTTGTTTTCTGACAGGTTGAATTGAAGGAACAATACTACTAGCAATCA
>CALNXK010000036.1:2122500-2125000 GCA_942486035.1 Porites lobata
AATCAAATTCAGCTTATGACAAAAAAAATAAAAGCAAATCTTTACGAAATTTCGAGATTTCAATGTCAAGAAAACTACAGAGAAACGGCGCCTTACCTCGAGCAACCGGGCCACCATTGTCTGCACTTATTAAAGAACAACACAAGCTGCACAAGAAACCTTTTTCCCTGACTTGGCGAGTCGACAGATGAAAACAAAGCTCCTCTTTTCTTCACAGGCTGGGAAGCAGAATTTAAAGTTCTGGCGATTCCATATAACCCATTAGGCCATTATTTGCGAAAGGATTTTTTAACTGCGATTTGATTTGCAATGTTTGAAAATTCTGTAAAGATCAAACTTTTGCACATACCGATTTTCACACATGAATTGATCCGTCAAAACCGTCAATCAAATTGAACTTAAATGGTCTCCTTACTGATTTTTAATCTTGGTGAACAATGGCTTTAGGAATATTAACCTCGCCGCGAATATTCCGCTTCTATTCACCTCGTGTTCAAGAAATTGTTAATTGTCCAATGTGAAGCACGGTACAAAATATCAGTCAAAGCAGGAAAAGGTGTTTTCCACATGATCCTTGGTCATGTCCCTAACAAAAATACTGGAAACCTTTATACGTTCTTTTCCTTCCTCTTTCAATAGAAAATACGTCCACATGGTCGCTTGTACGGTCGTCTTTGTAGAACCCGCGTGTTTTGTGTGCAACGCTTATCCGGGCCGCAATGCTACTTGTCCTCTTTCCAGCTGTTCAAACAAAAACGATGGTCACGCGGTCGCTTTAACCGATTTCTACCGTTTCTTGTAAAGGATCCGTTTGTGTAGAAGTTTTAACCAGTTTCTATGGTAGGTTCTTCGCTGAAGAAGGACAATTTATCAAGTACACACCCTCCACATCGTCCCTCCACTTATAAGGCGTAGGGTTGAGAGTCTCTGATTTTGCGCTAATGTTACATTTTAATTCCCACAGTCACCCAAATTGTGTCTTCTTGAGTGTGGAAAGGCAAAAGACTCTCGGCTACCGCATTCACGATTTACTTGAGTACAGAAGTTACCCTCGAAAGAATATTGCCTACCTGTATGCCATTCAACATGGTGCGAAAATCATCTATGAAACAGACGATGATAACTCGCCAACAAGCGGCAAAATAACTTTCTACCAACAAGAAACTGGGAACTTCTTTGTTTACAAAACGGACTCTGCCATGGTGAACCCGTACGAACACTTTGGACAAAGCACTATATGGCCGAGAGGGTACCCCCTGGATCACATTGGTGACCCCCCATCGCACCGGTTTGTCAAATGCGAAGGTGTGGACACATCAGTTCAACAGGGGGTAGTGAACGGAGATCCCGACGTGGACGCCATATTTAGACTGACAAGAAAAGACAAAGGTGTTAATTTGAATGTCGAGTTTGATGCTGAAACGCCTCCTGTTGTACTTCCTCCAAATACATTGGCTCCGTTCAATTCTCAAAACACGCTGTTCTTACACAAGGCATTGTGGGCCTTGTTGCTTCCAACAACAGTAACTTTCCGAGTCTGCGATATCTGGCGCGGTTACTGGGCTCAGCGGTTAATGTGGGATATGGGGACACATTTGTCGTTTTTCCCACCCAATGCCGTTCAGTTTAGAAATGCACATGACTATTTGTCCGATTTTAAGGAAGAAAAGATGGTCTATTACGAATCTGGGCGTTTAATTGAGTTTTTAAACAAATGGAAATCAGACAAACCAGACTTTTTCAGTAGAGTACTTGATTTAAGCGTGGCATTAGCTGAGAATGGATTCTGGGGGATAAATGATGCCCTCTTAACTAAAGCATGGTTAACCGACTTAGTCAGCATTGGATATGAAATGCCGAACATAAAAATAGCTCCCAGACCATGTATAAAAGTTATCAGTGAGGAGATAGAACTTCATTCAAAGGAAAAGCCATCATCATATCTTAGAGCAGGGGAAGAGTTGAAAACGATTCTCTAGAGAAAAACAAGAGGGTTGACGCAGCAGATGCGTAGCGGTATATTTTAGACATTTTGGTTAATTCTAAGCTTCTTAGAAAACGGGGTCTGTGTCAGGCTCTCTCAGATAGCAGGGAAGTCGCGAAAACGAGGTCAAGAGAAAATGGGATGCAAGTAACAATTCTTGAAACACAAAAAAATGTTCTTTGAACATAACAATCCGCTGGCATGTTGTGCACCTTGATTGCAAATCGCCACCATTTCCTTCGTTATTACCGCATGTGGCAATTAATGTCGCGAGAAGGGATGTGTTTTTTAAGTACTTGAGCTGTTCAGAAAAGCTCAAGGAAACTCACCAATACAGCGGCTCTAGATGTAACTGCTGGTCTTCTTACCCTTTCTTTATTTCGAGAATGCGTAAGGGGGCCTCGTCATTGGCGTGCACGAGGCCACTGTGAAACAACCTCAAGCTTTTGTTAAACAGTTTTGTTAAGGTTTTTTCTTGCGTCATTCGATTGATTTCGCCGTAATTCTTATCAGGAT
>CALNXK010000036.1:2130000-2230000 GCA_942486035.1 Porites lobata
ATTTCGAAATATCACTTGTGGTATTTATGCCAAATATCACTACAAATCACGCTATTACCTATACTTATTATTCTAGGTAAAGCTAAACTTCAGAATAGCCGGCCACTTTTTTGCATATCATTGAATAACAAAAGTGCCTATTGTGTACAATATCCATGATAAAGTCTGTTTTCTTTTTAACAATACTGATTCACATATCAGCAGGCTAGCTGCTAATTTCATCTTTCAAGCATTTGAAAGACGAAAGAAACATAGTTAATTCTACCGTTCCATCATATCTTCATTTCCTTAAATTTAGTTGTTTATTATTGTTATTTTAATCGGTAACACCTGTACAAAATGGTAATACTGAATAAACTTGTTGTTGTTGTTGTTGTTGTTGTGTTATACCTCGTTCTTCAAAGCGTTCTGACAAATGTAAATGATGTGGCCGGGTATTCTGAAGTTTATTCTACAAGCATTCAAAGAGGGGGTAGGAGAAACTTGTTTCCTGCAAAAGTGTTCCTGAAAGTATGTCTGAAGCATTTAAATTTCTTCTAGCAGTAGTGTTACAGCTTTTAATCCTTGTCGTATTCTACCGACTTTTCGCCGAGGAAACAACTTCTGTTGATCGTAGAGTTACGAACAACAGGCTCAGTCCAACTCTCCGAGATGCTCAAAACCCCGAGGATTTCAAAGACTGGAGGACTCTTTATGAAAACACAAACTTAAGCACAGAAATTATTTGGAAGGAAATACCGCGAAAACCAACCCCTCCAGAAAAGCAAATGAATCATAAATGGATCGTTGTTACGACAATTAACTCGCCAACAGAGGATGTGAAGAAGTTAGCTGCCATGAAAGGTTGGAAGGTTGTAGTAGTGGGCGATACCAAGACCCCGGCGGAATGGAGGTAAGTATATATTATCATACTTTGTGTGGCAGACACCGGTTAGTCTTATTTGGTTAATGTAGTGATGTAGTGGTTTGTAGACTTCGCGTGAGGGAACCATGCGCGGGTGTCCTCGAAGAAAAAACCGGCCGTTTCGCCTACAAGTCGTTTCGCCCACATACACTCAGCTAGGTCGCCTACACTCCCTTCGAGTGTGCAGCCTATTACTAGAAGTTTTTCATTGAGAGGGAAAGTGCTGCCGTTAGATGCCATGCGAATAGGACAATCAAGACGGGTGTCTAGAAAACGAAGACCTACGACCTAGAAAACGACGACCTAGAAAACAACGACCTAGAAAACGACGACCTAGAAAACGACGACCTAAAAAAAACCGGGGGGAGTAGGGGACATTCGGGAGCAAATTTGAATGCGGAAAGAAAACTTCCCGATGATAATTTTCGAAAATTTGCGTATACATTGCGAAAATGCTGTTCCATACGGTACTGCATGGAAGTTGCCGAAAATTTAAACCAGACGTTTTGATTGAATGGAATGGCGCCCATGCAAAGGTAACCAAATTTGTTACCAATTGTGCTCCCTTTTTTAATTTGCGCGAGGGCGTGAGAGCTCCACTAAAAACAGGTTCTCAAGTCAAATTTTCCATTAGTATGGTCAATGAAGTCATGATTCAACTTGACTGACTACTGGAAGCAAAAGCTTTGCTTTGACCTATTTATTATCCTGATATCAATTTAAACAAATTTGCATCAAATCTAAATGACCTACATAATATACACTGCTTCACTGGCTCGTCGTTTATAGCGGTACGTTCAAGCCCACATAAATCAAACAGGAAATAAATCAGACGTGCCGTTTTTGTGTTCACAGCTCAATACCGTAAACAAACAGTTTATATTTTGAAAATAAAGAAAGAAGGGCTTCAACATTTTCCAGTACCTTTCCATACATGAAACGGCAGCATACCGATAACGAGAATTGTGAAATCATGATATTGTGTGGGACACAATGAAGGTTGACATGCCCAGTGGCCCCACTGACATATTTTAATGACGGGGGTGGGGGGTTGGGGGTCCGAAGGATTTTTTTGGGTCTGACATTTTGGCCAAAAGGGATTTTTCTGGGTCTATGAAAGACGCCGGGATTTTTTTGGGTCGCGAAAACAACACAGGGATTTTTTGGGGTATTGTATTTTTCATCTGCTCAAATCAACAATACTAAGCGCAATTTACTACTTGTGTGGCATTACGGGATATTTCTGAGATTGTAATCTATTTGAAAAGTAATTACCGGCACTCTAATCCAGAGAGCAATATTCAATAGGTCACGTAATTTAGGCCTTTCAAGCCAGTCATCAAGACCACAATTACCCTGGGTTCCAGAGGATATTTTTTTCTTATCGATACTGATGGTTCGCGGCGAAGCCGTGTTAACGAGGCGCAAAGCGCCGAGGAGAAAAAAATAACCTCTGGTCACCGAAGTACGCAACCTCATTTCCATGCGAGAAATCAGTTCAGAATTTGAACTGGGTCACCGATTGGATACTCCCATGTCCGCAGGGAATTAACAATATAATAATGGCCCTGATTGGCTACATCGAACAACTTCACTGCGTGGGATTAAAAAACCGGTTTCTCAGGAAGATCGTGTCGCGTTCCAAGACAACAATGTCAACAATGGAGGAAGAAGATAACTTCTCGCGTTCGTCCAGAAATGCTGTTCATCACGCTTTAAGTTCTAAATTTGAGAACGTGAGACAGCTGAAGCCTGTTCAGGAAGAAGCACTGTTGCAGTTTATTCGCCGAAAGGACGTATTTTGTGTCCTTCCTACTGGTTGTGGGAAATCGTTGATTTTTCAACTGGTCCCGTTGGTATGTGCGTATTTACACAATGAAAAGTTTAATTATCCTGAGAAACCCATACTGTTGGTGATATACCCTCTCAGTGCCCTGGTGGAGTCACACATCCAAGAGCTTGCCAACTATGGTATTTTGTCTTGCTATCTTGGGGATGATGGCCTCATAGAGGAAGAAATTTCACAGCATTCATCAATTTTTTCGATGTCCCTTTTACACTTTAAACAAAGATGAGAAGAAAGACCATTCTCTCTCGTCACTTCAAATCCCAGCACTTGCGATAATCGCCCTGCAACGTTGTTCTCCAAGAATGTTTTTCCTTCGAACAGATGGAAACGGGCACAGCCTGAAATAGCGATATTAACATTGCAAACACGACAAAAATCACCCACAGATGTCCGCAAAATTTTAACCGGGGTTCGGGAAAATGTGGCGAAAACCGCCATCGAAACAATGTTTTCGCGCAATTATATTTTTACGCATCGTGCAATCAGATGTCAGCTGTCAGATTTAACATGTTTAATGAAAACAAACATGCAGACCATCCCACGGGGCCCAAAACCGGTTTGATGAGATATTTGATCCGGAAATTACATGGAAATGAGGTTGCGTACTCCTGTGACCAGAGGTTATTTTTTTCTCCTCGGCGCCTTTTTTTGCGTTAACGCGGCTTCAGTATCGATAAGAAAAAAATATCCTCTGGAACCCAGGGTAGACCACAATGGAAACACTGTATACAAAGTAAACATTTTATGAATTAGATGTTTACCCGCTGATATATAACTATTATCAAATGATCACGTTGCTATGTAAAAATAAAGGCAAGGAAAACTGATTTTGTAAACTAAACTCAAACCGGGAGTCAATGCTGTTGAGTTCCAGCAAGAGCTAAGAGGTCCAGTCAGCTGTGATCCCATTTTTGTTGTATGAAGAAGTTCTCTTGAAAATATTAGTAACATAACATCAAGCTTGCCAAAGTGGTTTATGAACCCATACAAAGATGTGTCGCTGACTCAGTTATTTCAGAAGATAAATAATAAAATTTGCTGATGCAAAAACACTGAGGGATTTTTTTGGGTATGCTAACAAAAGTAGGTATTTTTTTGGGTAGACAAATTCTGAAGTTGGGATTTTTTTGGGTATAAAATATGAACCTCTGTCGGATCCCCCCCCCCCGCCCCCGTCATTAAAATATGTGAGTGGGGTTGACATGTCATTAGATTTGAACTGTATTTAAACTGTAAGATTTGAATCGTATCATCCTAGGAGTTTCTCTTTCCTCACAGGTCCGATAGCGTGGTATATATGCAGTGAGATCTCCGGTAGAACTTTTGAATTGTTCAGAAATAAATTATTACATCATGTGAAATAGAGACAACGCTGCAGAGCAAAATTAAAAATTTAACTTCGGTTCATCTTTAATTCTTCCATCACTTTCACGCAATGCACAATGCAATGTCCAAGACAAAGCAATAGCTCCTGCGACCACACTAGGCACTCTGTAACTGCTGTTTAAAAATGCGAGAGACGGTTTTATAAACCGCGTTATGAAAATAACGCAAGAACAATAGATGTAGGTATCTCGCGGGGTACATGTAACGAAGTTTACGTTAATGAATAAATCAATCGAGCTTTTCCGCCTAAACGTGAAAATTTCCCAAATTTTGACTTTTAGAAATACTTCGTTCCCCAAACCTCTTTTTATTAACACACTCCGGGATCGCTCATGAAACAAACCCGATATACTTTTAATAAGTAAACACCAAGAGAGGTTATCCTCTCTTGGTAAACACTTTATTGTCCACCACCCCACCCCGTTCTAGAGGGGGAGGGTGTTTCCTTAGGAACTGGTTAGCTCAAATGACCACCAAGCTTTATTAATTATTCGATCTAAGAGAAATACATTTATAATTCGCAATCAGAACAAACGCAAATCGTCTTAATCTAGTAGCTAAATTCAGAAAACTTCAATGTTAACTTACTTCTGTGGTCAGGCCCGGCCAGGGGTTTTGGGTATACGGTATCCCGGGCCATTTTAATTCAGGTATATGGTATTTTTTGGTCAAAATTCGGGTATAAAGTATTCAGTTTTTCCTGAATTTTAGGTATTCGGTATATGGTACAGACATCACACGTATAATTCATTTCTCAGTTTTGTTATCGCTCTAATGCTCACTAAAAATCGTGCGGATGCTCGAAATTGATACTGTTTGGCTTCCTATCCCAGTCCCCCACCCCCACCACATCCCCAATCGCAAAACGAAGCTCATCCTTCTCACGTTAAGTCGGATTGGGAACCACCAGTCCAGCCATCTGTAAATCGGAGACCTTCCTAGGGGAGGTAAAATTAGAGCTCGCAATTATAGAATTTGACAAGCCAAAAAATAATATGTCTACGGGAGAGCGCCAAGCTCTCAGAGAGTTATCGCGCAACAAAAGCATTATTCTTAAGAAATCTGATAAAGGTAACACTACCGTATTGATGAGCAGACAAGACAAACTAAACGAAGGTCAGGCTCTGCTCAATGATTTAAATAACTACTAGACAAACCAATGGTTGAAACTACAACCAAAAAAGCTCAACAACTTATTAAAACACTGCTCTCAGAAGGCCACATTGATAAGACGACGGCTAAATGGCTCCCTTACGCCTGATCCTCCGCGAATCCCAGTGTTTCACTCACTTACTAAAATCCACAAACCGATACCTATCTGAAGACCTATCATCTCAGGGTGTTCCGGACCCGGGTTCCGGACCTACAGAGCAGATCTCAGCATTTGTTGACCACCGTATTCAGCCAATAGCACAACTCCAAGCTTCGTATCTTAAAGATACGAAAGACTTTATTTACTTCATCGAGAGGATTAAACTGCCTAAAAGTGCCATACTTGTTTCAATGGACGTCACAAGCCTATACACAAACATACCACAACGAGAGGGTTTTACTACTGTATGCTATGCATAAGAAGAATTCCATCAAGGAAACCCTCCAGTGCCTACCAGGTTTTTAAGCGAAATGCCCAGTCTGATAGTACTAGAAAACTCGTTCCAATTTAACGAGATCTAGAAAGATTATCTTCAAACCCATGGAACAGCCATGGGCACGAAAATGGCCGTAGCCTTTGCTAACATCTTCAGGGCCAAAAAAGAAAAAGAAATACTCAAACAGAGCAGCATTAAGCCCATCGATCTTTTGGAAAAGTTTATCGATGACATCATATCAGTATGGGACAGTTGCTTCCTGTTCTGTTCTTCTACTATTCCAAAGGCAAACAACTTCCATCCTACAATCAAATTCACGGCTGAAATATCAGAAACAGAAACTACATTTTTGGACACGAAAGTGTACAATGGTGTCAGATTCAACAAGGATTCTATCCTTGAGGTGCGAACACACTTCAAGCCTACAGGGAAATTCCAACACACGAATTTCTATTCGTGTCACCCACCAGGCGTCACAAAAGGCTTCATCAATGGAGATTAGCTTAAGGCTTCTAAGAACAAATTCCTCTGAAATCACTTTTGAAGAGAACATGAGGAATTTTTTTCAACACGCCTAAAGAATAGAGATTACCCAGCTACAACTGTAGAAAAACCTCTCTCAGAGGTCTTTTTCGCAAACAGAAAGAAATCACTAGAACAGAGACACAAAAATGCAAGTAAGAAAATACTACCCTTTCATGCCCTTTGTAACGCAATACCCCTGCGTTGCCCAACCTCAAGAACATACTCATCTGGAAATGGCACCTTATACAGAACCAACCATACCTGAGAAACATCTTTAAGGAGCCTCCCCTCATTTCATATCGCAAAGGAAAATCCCTAAAAGACACTCAAGTAAGATCTAAAATATAAAGGTTTTAAGACCAATCTATTTGCGAACTGCAGGAGTCGTGCAGGCCTGTCAACACTTTTAAACTCTGTTCATTTTCAGGTATTTAGTGTTCTGTTTCAAAATAATTTTAGGTATTTAGTATCACACATTTTACGATTTTGAGGTATATTGGTATCTTGGGGGCAAAATAGTGGGTATATTGGTATCCCACTACCCCCCCTGGCCGGGCCTGTGTGGTGGGTCGTTACAACAATCGCACTTTACAGGTTAGCAAATTCTTTTAACAGATTCTTTAGGTAAGCGGATTTATAGACAGACTGTAAATTATTTTCTTTCTCACTTCGATTCTACTGAAAAACTGGTTTGAAACACAATAAGCTAATATAATTCTTGTCATCAAATAAATCTATCCAAGAACAAACAGGCAATGTTTGTTTGATAAAAGAAACAGAGGGGAGATCTCTTGTACCTTGCATTTCCATTTCCACCGTTTTATTCCTTGGCTTCATACCCTTAGACGGTACAAATAATATTTACTATTTTTCTAAAATTTTCCTTCTTCGCCCACCTCTCACCCCTTCATAATTCCCTCCTATCGTCCTCTTATTTCCCGCCCTCTGTAACCCTCTAACCCCTTAATCCTCCGAGCTATCCCATCACTGTCGTCGTTTTCTAGGTCGTCGTTTTCTAGGTCGTTGTTTTCTAGGTCGTCGTTTTCTAGGTCGTAGGTCTTCGTTTTCTAGGTCGTCGTTTTCTAGACACCCAATCAAGACAGTATGTAGAACAGTTGAACATTTGAATTTTTTTATTAAAGTCGATAACTTAGACTTGTTAAAATTATGAAACACTCAGCTGAAGCGAAATGTAATAAGTGAACCGATCACAATGACCCTGTGACATATCATTTGTGGGAAACTGAACGTCTTTGGCCAACAATGCTCTTTTAGGTAAATATTAAGCTATATATGAAAGTGTATCATTGCTGGTCAGTATTTTGTTGTTTATTTAAGTGAGAACTATCTCTTTCATGCCTCATAACAGCTTAATAAACTGAATTTCAGTAACATCGGTAATATCATTTTTGGAAAACTCCACGTCTTTGATCAAGAATGGTGTAAGGGAAATAGTAATTTAGGCTACATATGGTGGCCGTATAATTTGGTTAGTGTAAACAATCTTTTTTCACACCCTGTAACAGCTTAATAAACCTAATCTGAGTAATATCAGTGATATTTTGTAGTCTATTTGTGGAGAACTCAACGTCTTTGATCAAGAAAAGTCTTATAGTAAATACTAAGCTACATATTAGGCTGTATAATTGTGGTTAGAATTTTGTTGTTTTCCCTTGAGAACGAGTGAGAAGAATCTCTTTCAAGGCCTGCGACAGCTTAATACAGTTAATATCAGTAATATCACTAATATCATTTGTGGAGAACTCAACAGGTTTGTCGAAAAATGGTCTTAAGGTGAATAGTGAGCTGCAGATGAAGCTTTATGAGCAGTTTGTTGTTGTTAAAGTAACTTAGAACTTCATCTTTCGCGCCCTGTAATAGCTTCATCAACCGACTGTCGGTATCATTAGTGATATCTTAGTGGAAAACTCAACATGGGCTTAAAGTATGAAGTAAACTAAATGTAGGGTTGGGTAATTCTGGTGACTGCTTTGTTTTTCTTGTTATACGTCACCACTATCTCTTTTAAGCTCACAGTGTAATAGGTTAACCACGTCAACTTTGGTGACATCAGTCATAGCATTTGAGGAAAACAGCAATGTGATTACTTTGTCAAAAAGTGTAAGGGAGAGGGTTCTCTCCCTTGCTCCGAGAGATTTTCTCCGTGTACTCCGGTTTTCCCCTCTCCTTAAAAACCAACATTTCCAAATTCCAATTCGACCAGGAATCAGGTAGACGAAGAACCACTATGTGGATGTGTTACCTGCAAATCGTTATTTATTTTATTTCTTTATTTATTTTTCATTATTATTTTAACTTCACTGTGGTTCGTACAATGTCACAGAAACAAAGTCGAGGGAAACATCAGGACTCTCTGGAAAACAAAACTAATTGTTTCCCCTTGGATCTGACCTTAAAATACAAAAATGTTTTTACGTTACCCGTGAGTTTTATAGGTTCTTACACTGACGATGAGCCAGATTTTCCTCGGCGAAATAATCTAATTTTGCAGGAAAAGGGTGTCTGGCATAGACAAGGTAGTGAATTTCAAGGACTTTTCAAGACCTAATAAAGAAATGAAGTACTTTTCAAGGACCTTAACTGAATTCGAGGACTTTCAAGACGACTACTAAAATTGAAGAGCTTTTCAAGATTGTATGAACCATGTTTACTAACCTTCACTGCTTGTTGCTTTAGATTTTGCTTCAGAATTTGTCTACCCCATGTGCTTGACTGTACCGTAAAGTACGGAAAATACATTAAGGCAGGTACAAAAGTCGGACCAGTCAACTCGGACCGCCAGTCCGGGTCGGATCAACTCGGATCTACTCGGACCAACTCGGATCGAATAAAAAAATAAAAATAAAATACAATTGGACTCGGATCAACTCGGATCATAAAAAGAAAACAACTCGGATTTTAAAAAGAAAAATAAAATCAGTCGGTATCACTCAACTTTCACCCGCCATTTTGTTTTGTTGTCACGAACTCGTGGTTGCGTAAATTAATTTTATTTTTATTTTTATTAATTTTAATGATACGCTAGTGAGCAGCACATATACACGTACAGTGAACATTTTCAACTTGGAAGGAGAAGAAATCATGCTCGCCCGGGACAACAAAAATTTTGGTACCCAAGGCGAGAATTGAACTCACGACCCTCCGAATACTACATGTTTATCGGACGTTCCAACCACTGAACCGGAGGGTCGCGAGTTCGATTCTTGCCGGGTGCATGGAAATTTCCTTTATCTCGGGCGAGCATGGTTTCTCCTCCTTCCAAGTTGAAAATGTTCACTGGAAATGTATGTGTGCTGCTCACTAGTGTATCATTAAAATTAAGTTTCAGAAGCCATATCTGTGAAGCAGAGCGCGTCGTGTAACGCAACCTATAACATGATCCGAGAGGAACTGGCACTAGTAAAACAAAATGGCGCCTAAAAGCCACGGAGAAAACATAGGCACGTTAAACGTGCGTGAGCTATTTTGAACGCTTCATTGTAACTTAAATGCTTCAGTGTAACCTTACCAAGAGTGATGAATCGACCTTTTTCGTCCTAAATGTAGACTGGATTTTTGTGCGACATTGGGTATTGCTGTATATAAATGAAAACGCGAAACGCTCAGATGCGTCGATCCTCATGCTATATATTCACTTTCCCCTGCCTTTCCCTGTTACATTTGGTGCAAGTTAAACAGATTATTAAAGTAAAATAAATATCTACTCATCAAACGTTGATTAGAAGGAAAACTCTATAAAGGTTTCCTCGGAGTTTCTTAAGCCAAAATGTGACTCATCGAATTCGAGTAGTTACGAAATACCAGGATTCTTATCATTGTGGTAGATGGTTGCATCATCACAATTCACGCGGTTTTCACGTGCGATTCTACTCAGTGAAACAGTCCTTAACTCCAACAACTTATTTCTTTATGTTTTAAAAGCTATTGCTTCTTAAAAGACAAGAGCCTTTTTTAAGGCATTGGTTACAAAACGAAACAGGTCTTCATACGTTGAAGTTACTATTATTATTGTGAAAAGCCAATCTGCATGAGATGTACAATCACACAACTGGCACGTGAAAGTGTTGGACTTTGGCCCCTTTCGTTGTTCGTACGTGAGGGAATTCGAGTTATCACACGGTAAACAGAATTATAAAAATAACTCATGCACACAATTTGCTAAATAAAATACGTTTCAATAACTATAATGCTTAGTAAGCAGGAAGGATGTATCATGTTGTTCACTTATTATTATTTTTTTGTTTTGCCGGAACGAAAAAAAAAGGTCTGTTGAACTTTGTAAGCGAGAGAATAATATTTTTAAAGCTTGTTTACAGAATTAACAATACTCGGTACAGCTTTAAGAAAAATAAGCTGCCTTTCAAACTTGTAAAACCACATTTTATAGGCCGCATACTTTCAAATTTAAGTCCATATCTAAATATCAATTATTGCTTCACTGGAAGAGCTGTGAAAATATATGATCTTTTATACTCTACCTTGAAGCGGGTGAAACACAACTCATAAATACGTACGTTGTACCGTTCGCGATAGCCGAATCGGTCACAAATGTCTTGAGGCAGCATCCATACTAAAATATGAACCCTTAAACAGCTGCATCACTGTTTACAGCGTTTGAATCATGAAGATATTTTATGTAATGCTTCCAAACACCTGTACCCGTAATAAAAAACGAAAAAATTGTGAAGGATCAAGATGGCGGTCTCAAAGTGCCCTTGTTCGACCTTTACCAATGCCATGTTTAAATAGATGCGAAGGTCTCATGGGTTCCTAAGCATCAACTCATAGTACCTTCAACCTTATTGGCTCTTGCAACAAACATCCCAACATACAAAGCCACAAAGATACAAAGCCACAAAGATACATACGCTCACACCACTGACATATGAGCTATTTTTGAAAAAATAGCTCAAAAAAGGATGATCTGGCCCTTTTTTACCCTCCAAATGGGTTAAACTTTCAGTTTTGCTGATTTAATTTAATTTTTTTGATTGCTGCGAGTTGATCCGAGTCCAATTTTATTTTATTTTTACTTTTTTATTCGATCCGAGTTGGTCCGAGTCGATCCGAGTTGATCCGACCTAGACTGGCGGTCCGAGTTGATCCGGTCCGACTTTTGTACTGTTTTCAGAGTTAATCTTTATGAATATTTAAAACAGGTACAATTATGGCAAGGTAATTATTACCATGTTAGATGTGTTAGATGCTCAGGGGGGGTAGACTACTTATGTTTGGTTAAAAGGCATATATAGGTATTTTCATGTAGATGAAGTGTTTGCTTGGTGAATATCATCATCGTTCTGATCGTTTTCTTGTTTGTGTAGCAAAAGAATACTGTTATTGAAGCGTATACAATAACATAGGCACGTTCAAACGTGCATGAGCTATTTTGAATGCTTCAGTGTAACTATAATACTTCGGTGTAACCTTACCAAGAGTGATGAATCTACGTTTTCATCCTAAATGTAGATTTGGTTTTTGTGCGAAATTGGGTATTGCGCTACATAAATGAAAACGCGAAACGCTCAGCTGAGTCGATCCTCAACCTATGTATTCACTTTCCTCTGTCTTTCCCAGTTACATCTGGTGCAAGTTAAACAAGTTGCTAAAGTAAAATACATTTCTACTCACCAAACGTTGATTAGAAGGAAAACTCTAAGGTTTCCTCGGAGTTTCTTAAGCCAAAATGTGACTCATCGACCCGGGGGGGGTACTCCCATACATTACCTATACGGGTATGTGCCGCCCAACGGGGTCGTGATTTTAAAGCTCCTGGTTTAGAAAGGGGTATCCATTTCAGAGGCGTTTTCTAGAACGGGGTATAATATTTCGAACGCATGAAAGCTCCAGTTTTGTAAGCAACCATTTGAAATTATTCAAGGACAGATTGCTTTTAAAAATACGGCTCAATGCGTTACTGAAGCATACTGTTATACTCTTGTTGCACCCTAGAACGTAGTATAAAAAATTGGCCCATTTCTAGAACGGGGTATCAGTTTTAGCGCGAATTCTAGAACGGGGTATAAAAAATTGGCCCATTTCTAGAACGGGGTATCAATTTTAGGGGAATTTTTTTTTAGAACGGGGTGCCAATTTGGAGTCCCGGGCGGCACATACCCACCCAAAAAATACCCAAGTGCCCCCCCCGGGCTCATCGAATACTGAATAGTTACGAAATACCAGGATTTTTATCATTGAGGTAGATGGTTGCGTCATCATAATTCACGAGGTTTTCACGTGCGATTCTACTAAGTGAAACAGTCTTTAACTCCGACAACTTATTTCTTCATGTTTTAAAAGCTATTGCTTCTTAAAAGGCAAGAGCCTTTTTTAAGGCACTGGTTACAAAACGAAACAGGTCTTCATACGTCCAAGTTACTATTTATCATTGTGAAAAGCCAATCTGCATGAGATGTACAGTCACACAGCTGGCACGTGAAAGTGTTAGACTTTGTCCCCTTTCGTGGTTCGTACGTGAGGGAATTCGAGTTATCACACAATAAACTAGTAAACGGAATTATAAAAATAACTCTTGCACACAATTTGCACGTGAAGATGTTGGTCTTTGGCCCTTTTACAATTCGTACGTTAAAAAAAAGGCAAATTGTTTACTACAAAATTTTCTCAAGCGATTTTAAGAAATCACCTCGGCTTCATTACAACATCTGCCATTAAATTATGTTTCATGCAACGTCAAGGTTGATAACCTAACATTTATTAACATTTGTGAGACAGCCTTTAACTCCGACAATTTATTTCTTCATGTTTTAAAAGCTATTGCTTCTTAAAAGACAAGAGCCTTTTTTAGGGCATTGGTTACTAAACGAAACAGGTCTTTATACGTTCAAGTCACTATTACTATTGTGAAAAGCCAATCTGCATGAGATGTACAGTCACACAGATGGCACGTGAAAGTGTTAGACTTTGCCCCCTTTCGTGGTTCGTACGTGAGGGAATTCGAGTTATCACACAGTAATCGAGTAAACAGAATTATAAAAATAACTCGTGCACACGATTTGCATGTGAAGATGTTGGTCTTTGGCCCTTTTACAATTCGTACTTTAAAAAAACGCAAATTGTTTACTACAAAATTTTCTCAAGCGATTTTAAGAAATCACCTCGGCCTTATTACAACATCTGCAATTAAATTATGTTTCATGCAACGTCAAGGTTGATAGCCTAACATTTATTAACTTCCAAGAAAATTATCAAACTGCCGAAATATATTTCTGCTCATATCATGTTACTCCACTCAATAAAGCAGTACCTAATTATTGTGTCAACTAGCTTCTTCCAATTTTATTCCCTAACGCTACTGTTTCTACTTAAGTTTATACGCATCTTTACTAAATAAAATACGTTTCAATAACTATAATGCTTAGTATGCAAGAAGGATGTATCATGTTGTTCACTTATTATTCCTTTTTGTTGTTGTTTTGCCGGAACGAAAAAGGTCTGTTGAACTTTGTAAGCGAGAGAATAATATTTCTACAGCTTGTTTACAGGATTAACAATACTCGGTACAGCTTTTAAAAAAATAAGCTGCTTTTCAAACTTCTAAAACCACATTTTATAGGCCGCATACTTTCGAATTAAAGTCCATATCTAAATATCAATTATTGCTTCACTGGAAGAGCTTTGAAAATATATGATCGTTTATACTCTACCTTGAAGCAGGTGAAACACAACTCATAAATACGTGCGTGGTACCGTTCGCGATAGCCGAATTCGGTCAGAAATGTCTTGAAGTAGCATCCACACTAAAATATGAACCCTTAAACAGCTGCATCACTGTACACAGCGTTTGAATCATGAAGATATTTAATATAATGTTTCCAAACACCTGTAGCCGTAATAAAAGACGAACAAATTGTAAAGAATCAAGATGGCGGTCTTAAAGTGCCCTTGTTCGACCTTTAGCAATGTGATTTTTAAGTAGATGCCAAGATCTCATTGGTTCCTTAGCATCAACTCATAGTACCTTCAACCTTATTGGCTCTTGCAACAAACATCCGAACATACAAAGTTACAAAGATACAAAGTTACAAAGTTACAAAGTTACAAAGTTACAAAGTTACAAAGATACAAAGCCACAAAGATACATACGCTCACACCGCTGACATATGAGCTATTTTTTCAAAATAGCTCAAAAAGTAATCAATGGTTTAATGAACTTAATTATATTGTGGTTTGTGCAAGGTGGTCTAGCCTTTGTTCTTTCTTTAGTCTGAATGGCAAGTTTGGAGATGATTTCAGTGCTGCTAATCTTTCAAAAGTCATTGGCTCAATGATACAAGAGGAAAGTTTTTGAACCCTGCTTATCGCAACATAAGTTGCACCAGGCGATCTCTCTGATGGACCAATGTCTATCCAAGCTTTCGGTAGAGTAAGTCCTTGACACGTGGCAGTTGTTGTCTCTCACAGGAGCTATTTTTTTGACTGTACTGAAACTGTTGTAGGGAATATTGGTGCATAAGGTTGTGCATCTATGAATGCTGGACCTCTATAGTTGTCAAAGTCGACTATAACAGCAACAGGTAAGTCTGGTGGGTGACGATTATTGTCATAGACGATATGCCGAACCATTCCAGTAGCTCCAGTACAGAGGCCAACCTGTGACCATAAATTCATAGTCAATATCACTTTTGCTGTGTTTGCTAAAAATACAACTGGGTCTAATCCTGACATCTCATTGGGTCTAAAATTTTTAGCAAAAGTAGATGAACGACAAGCATTAATGCGGGCAATAGGTTGCTTAAGTTTAGTGAGCTGGTCAAAGTTATAGTTAGCAACTTGTTCATTGTTGTATAATAAGATGATGATGATGACTGATAAATGATGATTTATTAAACTCAGCTCAGTTTTCTTTACATGACATAAAGGTTAAATTTACATTGGCATCTAAACACAGTACGACAAAGGAATACATGAAAAATGGTAACAACAAAATGGAGAGCGAGTTGGGATCATTGAAATAGCAAAGGCTAATTTAGTGGATCACCCCTTCATTAAAATACAATTACAGACAGAATACAGAATACATATGCATATTTTTATATAAAAAGTATTTCTTCATGCGCTAAGGCAGATAATTAATTAGAATAACAATTGAGGGTAGAGTTCTTAAGGGTTGTACGAAATATTGTAAGAGAATTTGAATTAGTTATACTTGAAGGTAAGGAGTTCCAAAGGCGAGGACTAGTGAATTTTAGGGAGCGTAAGCCATATTGGGTAGTATTAACTGAGGTTACATAAAGATTTCTATTGCATGATTTCCTCGTTGCATAGGAATGAACAGAAGAAGTAAATTTGAATATTCACTGAAACAGGGGGGTAACAGTCTGCATGACCAGTGATAAACAAAAGAGAGTATCTGTGATTCAATGACCATCATTGAGCTTAAGTAGGTTGAGAGATTTGAACAGAGGCTCAGAGTGGGATTTTGGTTCGGAGAAAGATATTAGACTGATTGCTACTTTTCTGAATAATAAATAATTGTGTTAGAAATGAGGGAAAGGTTAAACCCATGCAGAAATGGACACCATAAGTGAGGAAAGGATAGATAAGAGAGCAATAAAGCATGACAAGAATATGGTTGTCAACAAAATGTCTCACTTTTGACAAGATGCCTACTGTTTTTCATAGTTTATAACCTTATGGCATCTTTAAATTCATTCAAATTGGACACATTTCATGCTTGTCGGCTAAGAAGTAATGTCCAGTCATCAGACCAGGCCTTATCACAGTTATCAGCTGCTTTCGTACCTTCTCCAATAACGTGGTTCAGTTGTGCTGTGCTTAAAGAGCCATCATTACTTTTTGGGTTTTCAGCCAAGAATCCTCTCAAAGCTATGTCTGTTAACTGATCCAATCCTGGGTCATTTTTCAGTTTCTCTAACAATCTTTTTCTGCCAGGCTCCTTCCGCTGTGGACAAAATTGTGCCACTTGTCGATACATTACTAATGGCCTGACAAGTTATACTCTTTACGCGATGGGTGAAACACGCAGCATCACTTCACAGAACACTTGTAACACTAGAAATGTGATCTACATGGTTCAATTGATGCAACTGTTGTAATTTACAACATATAGGTGAAACTAAGCGACTCCTCAAAGACAGGTTTAACGAACACAGACGTGCAGTCGACAAAACTAAACCCATGACTACTGAACACTTTCGCTATCACTCTAACCATTCGCATACTGACATGCAGTTAATGCCACTAGAGAAAATTCATTCTTCACGTGACTCAGTTCGTAAGGCTAGGGAGTCGCATTTGATAGATAAGGCCATGAAATGCATATCCTTATTATTTTTTCTTTTCCCAGTGTTTTTTTTGTGTGTGTGTGTGTAGTACGTCATTTCCGCCTCTCCCTTTTAAACAATTTTTATTGCGACATTCTCCATCTATATAATATTGTGGAACAGTAGTACAGTGGAACCTTGACCTCTATAACAAGTTATAACAAATACTTCGGTATCACAAACGATTTTCTTTACTCCAGTAATAGTAAATTATATGAAAAATAACCTTGGTATAACGAAACCTCGTTAAAGCGAGCAAATGTTGCCAGTCCCTTGGTAATTCCACACTATGGATTTTTGTCAGTGGAACTTGGATTCCGGATTCCAATCTTAAGTGAGATTACGGATTCCTTAAGCTGTATTCAAGCTGTATTCCGAGTACTTCCACAAGCAACAATCTCCTGAATTCCAGAACTCGCATTCCCTTACATGGGGCGAAAAGTCTTAGTATGTGCTAATGTTACATTATAATTCTCATTTACAGTCACCCAAATTGTGTCTTCCTGAGTGTGGAAAGGCAAAAGACTCTGGGCTACCGCATTCACGATTTACTTGAGTACAGAAGTTACCCTCGAAAGAATATTGGCTACCTGTATGCCATTCAACATGGTGCGAAAATCATCTATGAAACAGACGATGATAACTCACCAACAAGCGGCAAAATTACTTTCTACCAACAAGAAACTGGAGACTTCTTTGTTTACAAAACGGACTCCGCAATGGTGAACCCTTATGAACACTTTGGACAAAGCACCATATGGCCAAGGGGGTACCCCCTGGATCACATTGGTGACCCCCCATCGCACCGGTTTGTCAAATGCGCAGGTGTGGACACATCAGTTCAACAGGGGGTAGTGAACGGAGATCCCGATGTGGACGCCATATTTAGACTGACAAGAAAAGACAAAGCTGTTAATTTGAATGTCGAGTTTGATGCTGAAGCGCCTCCTGTTGTACTTCCTCCAAATACATTGGCTCCGTTCAATTCTCAAAACACGCTGTTCTTACACAAGGCATTGTGGGCCTTGTTGCTTCCAACAACAGTAACTTTCCGAGTCTGCGATATCTGGCGCGGTTACTGGGCTCAGCGGTTATTGTGGGATGTGGGGACACATTTGTCGTTTTTCCCGCCCAATGCCGTGCAGTTCAGAAATGCACACGACTATTTGTCCGATTTTAAGGATGAAAAGATGGTCTATTATGAATCTGGGCGTTTAATTGAGTTTTTAAACAAATGGAAATCAGATAAGCCAGACTTTTTCAGTAGAGTACTTGATTTAAGCGTGGCATTAGCTGAGAATGGATTTTGGGGGATAAATGATGCCCTCTTAACTAAAGCATGGCTAAGTGACTTAGTCAGCATTGGATATGAAATGCCGAGCATAAAAAAGGCCTCCAAACCATGTACAAAAGTTATCAGTGAAGCGATAGACCTTCATTCGAAGGAAAAGCCATCATCATATCTTAGAGCAGGGGCAGAGTTGAAAAACATTCTCAAGAGAAAAAAAAAAGAGGGTTGACGCACCAGATGCGTAGCAATGTATTTTAGACATTTCGATTAATTCTATGCTTCTCCCAAAACCTAGTAGTTCCCAGGCTCTTAGATAGCAGGGAAGTCACGAAAACAATGGGACGTGAGTGATCTGGGAAAGGGCGTGATCTCTCTCCCCAGTCCCCGCACGTCTTTTTTTGTCATGTTGAGAGATATCTGCACCTAAAATAGGGAGTTTATTTTTTAAAATGCCGCCTATTTCTTAAAATGCCGCCTAGTATTTAAATTGCCCGTGGGTGGGGTGGGGGGGGGGGAATCTCTATTCCTCATAAGCTCGGCTTCTCGGAGATTTCCCCGCCACAGTCACTCCTCCCACGTAGTGTACAAATTTTAAATTTAATGTTAATTAACCTATTTATTATCGTTTTTATTCTGCTTGTAATTCATTGTGTGAGGCAAAATAATAAAATAAAAAACAAGTTTTTGAGCTACGCACATCAACTGGACGTGAACTTTTTGAAATCTTGGTTCGTGATTTTAAACAAATTTTATAGTAGTTCGTCTCTATCAGAGTAAAAACACTCAGTAATACAACTTTGGTAGCATCAAGACATAAATTAAAGGCAAAAGAACAATCTGGTTGACGTGCGTCGCTTTATCAAAGCGTGCGCACGGTTATTTCATCCTAGGAATTTCGAGAACGTACCTCTGGAGCCAGGGTACTGAAAAGGCAACCTATGGGAAGAATTTATTGTCTATATTTTACAAATTTTGTTTTTCATTCATAATTGAACACTGAAAATAAAGACTATGTCAGTGCCTCAAATATCGCTTAAATACAAAATATATTGATACATCTATAATGATACATATCTTCCCACAACAATTGCTACCCGAGTTTGAAATAGTAGGTGTTGCTCAGGCTTGTCCTTACAAGCCTTAACATCTAGTTAACCCTAGCTGTGGTAACATTAAGTCTGCGGCGCACGCTATAGCTAGTGGTGCTCCGACATTTTTTTTCTTGTAAATTGAAAACATTTGAATTTAGTGGATATTAGATATTGTACCTGATTTTGGGTATTGACATACCTGAATTGTTTTGTTTTTGGTGTGTGGCCATTTGAATTGTCAGGCTACTATTTGCTTCCCGACATTTGACAACTTATAAGGCGTTTTTGAGCGAGGCATGTCAGTTGGAGAGGGAATTCTTACATTCTTAGCTTGTTGCCCAAATTTTAGCGCGTCTTTTAGAGAAAAGAAACTTAGTAATACCGAGATACAGAGAAAAAACCTACTTTTGTTCAACTTGCGTCGCTCAAAAATCCGCAAAAAAACTCTTTTCAGTTTAAACTCCCTAGAAAAATCAACTTTTCTTTGAACAAACTGGAAAATAACGTCTCAAAGTGGAAAAGGAATGTGTGGGAGACGCGAGAAAATAAATAGCAAAAATAATGATAATAATATGACTTATATAGCGTGGTATCCACTAATTGCTCAAAGCGCTGTACAATAATATGGTAAGAGACTAGAGTTAAAAACTATTATAAGATAAAATAAAAATCAAATAAAGCTACTAACATCAAACATCGTAGGCTAATTTAAATAAGTATGTTTTCAACTGCGTCCTGAACTGGTCGACAGATGTAACACCCCTGAGTTCAGGGGCAATTGGTTCCATAACCTAGGAGCAGCTGCGGAAAAAGCCCTTAAGCCCCATTTACACGGCAGAAAATTTTTGGCGCGGCTTGGATGAAAGTGGCACGCGTACTAAAAAAATAGCACTGATTACTCATTTACACGTTCTTTTTTCTACCGTGCTAAGCGATGTGAAATTATGATTTGGTACGGGTAAAAGGCTCAACATCTCGGCCAGCGTACTCGATACTTGCCTAGTGCGCATGCTGCTTCCTCTGTAAAAACATGGCGGACGAAAAGTTCTTGGAATTCCCACAGTGCATGTAGTCTAAGCACAAGGAACAAATGGGTGGTCATTGAACACTGGTGCAGTTATTGAATTATTGTGTGGTTATTGAACACACTGAACTAACGAAAAAGTATTTATCATTTATGCTACACATTTATATTAAAAAATTCTAACGTATTTGTGGCTATTTCCCCTGCAGCTGCATATTGTCCACGCTCATCAATGAACTAACGTGTGGTCATTGAACTACTGTCGTGTTCATCGAACTTTTCGTTTATATATATTGAACTAACGAAAACGCTCATCTGTACATTCTCTCCCACATTGGTGCTGACCAAAGGCACGAAGGCTCATCAGAGAAAAGTTAGCTCGGCACGGCTAATCGTTTACACTGCACACTTTATCCGAGCTGGGCTAGATTTTCAGGATCGCGTACCAGTTTTATCCGTGCTCGGACTACCTCTCGACATGGTCCGAGCACGGCTGAAATTTTGGTCCGGCACGGATGGGGCAAAGTCGTTTACACGACTAAATCTATCCGTGCCGAACCAATTTTCTTGGTACGCGTATTTTTTTCATCCGAGCCGTGCCAAAAATTTTCGGCCGTGTAAATGGGGCTTTTAGTCTTTAACCTAGTCCTAGCTAGGAATGGCTAGAAAATTCTGGGAACTAGAACGAAGTAATCGTGGACCGTTAGTGTAGTGTAAAAGTTCAGATAGGTAAGCTGGTGCCAAGCCATTTAGAAGAGTAAAATTTTGAAATGTATGCGATAACCCAGCGGCAACCAATGAAGTTTGAACAGGATAGGAGTGATATGGTCAAACTGCTTAGATAATGTAACAATGCGGGCAGCAGTGTTTTGTATCAGTATTAACCTGTTTAACAGGAGTTTTGGAAGACCATATAACAAAGAGTTACAGTTATCGAGTTTAGAGCTAATAAACGTATGTACTAAAATTTAAGAGGTCTCTTCACTTAAGTACCTCCTGATCTTAGCTATGTTCCTTAAATGATACTGACAGGAAACGCAGATTTTGTTAACATGGTCGGTTAAATCAAGACACTGATCTATAATCACCCCCATATTTTGGGCGGAAAGTTTGGTTTGGATCTTCTTATCAACCACTTGGATAAACTCTAGAGAAGGCCTGCAACGAAATTTTGAGCTGATGAGAACAAGTTCAGTTTTATCCTGGTTGAGTTTAAGACCATTGTTCACCATCCAACAATTAATGTTGTTTACACAGCATTCAACACGACGCTTAGCCAAAGAGAGATCATAGCTACAGTCAGTTCTAAACGATATATACAGCTGGGTATCATCAGCGTATAAATGATACTGTAACTTGTGGAACTTTATGATATCAGCAATGGGAGATGTATAGAGGAGATAAAGAAGAGGGCCCAGAACAGATCCCTGGGGCACACCGCGTTCTAGAGAGTGCTGTGTTGACCTACAGTCATTGACCCGAACAAACTGCATGCGCGACGTCGGGTATGACTCAAACCATGCAGCTGCAGTACCGTTTACTCCGAAGCGGTTATGCAATCTTGATAAATGTATCGAGTGATCAACCGTGTCGAAGGCAGCTGACAAATCCAATAAAAGAATTATAACAGACTCATTGTTGTCAATAGCACACAGGATGTCATTCTGGACCCTTACTAAAGCTGTCTCGGTGGAGTGAAAGAAAATAGATGACCATGAGTGATTTTCAATTGTATCACTTTAGTTTTTTTTTTCATTCACTCAAGCTTTCTTTCCACTTTCAATTGAATAGCAATTGGCTTAACCGTAGGCCTGGGGAAGGGTTCAGTTAACTCTCAGTCTAAGACGGACACCTCCCGGGGGAGTACTCCTTGGAATTCTTGGTGGGGGTGTGCCTCCTGGTTCTCCAAATCCTGACCCTATTTCAGACCAAAAAATGTCATTTTTCACACCCGTTTGCAGACCTGGCCTTTACTTAGATTAGAACGCCAACAAAAAGGATTTCTTAAAATCCGTTTCGAATTTGCATATTTCTCTTGTAGTTTCTTACTTATTTGTAATTTTCAGTCATACACTCCCGTAGTTCCCTAGAAAACCATACCTGATTCCAGACCAAAATTTCCCGTGTCTATACCTGTTTTTAGCCCAAAAAGGCCCAAAAACCGTACCCTTTGGGGTGGCACATACCCATATGGCTTATATAAGGGAGTACCCCTTCCCCCCGCCCCCCCCCGGGTAGGAGATATCCCTCTTATAGAATAAAAGAGTCAAAGAAAAGGAGTAAAAATTGGAAGGGACCAACTCTAGGTGTCTGTCCTTTAGAGGTTTCTGTTAAAATAGAGTCAACTATATATAATAAGGAGATCCTTTCTACCAAGGAAAAAACGCCATACATTTTTCAGTTAATATAACTAGATGACTTGTTGAACAATTTAACAAAATCAAATTTATTTAATTTGATTGTATATGGAGTATTGTATGACGAAACTTACTTAGCCACAAAGATACAGGGTCGGTTATTTAAACGAAGTCTAACTTAGACTGCGGTTTAGGCAATCTTTGGACCTCTAGATCTGATCAAACAAAAAATGGCTTAGAACGCAGTTTTATTAAACACTGGGTAAACACCATTTAAATAACTGGCCTGAAGGTAATACAAAAATATGAAAAATAGTGGAAAAGTTAGTAAGTGTCTTGAAGTCGCAGTCCATCATACAGGAATGGGGAGTGGTAGTCTCCCCCTTGTAGTCGTTTTTAGGCTTTTCGCGCAATGCTTCTCCTGTTGGATGACAAGCCTAAAAATGGCTGTGAATATAATGAGACTATGGGAGGTGGGGTTGCCATATATTTTGAGATGGTCAGAAGATGGTTGAGCATTATTTTCATCTGACTAATTTTAGTTCATCAAGTTTATTACTTACGAACACAACTTCATCTTTATGAAACAAATACTGACCTTTTTGTGGACTCTGCAATGTTTTACTTTAATCATCACCGTCAAATCTCACTGACTACCAGTGAAAAATTTTCACTGAACTTTATAGCCTTTTAGGCTTGCATGTCTTATTATTTTGTGACAAATATCTATACTTTTATTTTTCTAGATTTTCAATCTATGTCCATTTTACAGCATTTGGACTTATTTTCCAGTTACCAAGAGATTAAAAAATAAACATCTCCGGACATTAGAAAGGGTCTTAACTTACTGGCTGTGGCTTTTCTTGATATTTTTTTTTGCCCACAGAAAGGCAGGATGCAGGTCACAGGTCACAGGTGCATTTTACAGTAAAGGTCACAGTGATATGGTGAATAAACAAAACTTAATGTTTTTTTTGTAGTCCTACTCACAATCTGATATAGAATTTTAGCTTAAGGGGAAACTGTCTATCTCAGTTATTTAACAGTAGAGCAGTGACCTGCACTAGTGACCTGTGACCTGTGTTTTTGAGCATGCCACACGTCACACATCTGGCGTGACAACTGACATGGCAAAAAGTACTCAGTTTATGACGTTGGTAGCACAAGTTTGATGCTGAGAATTCTTCATTTCTATTACGCAATAACACTCTGGTTAGTTTCGGGACATTATCTTTGCAGGGCTCATGTCATTTGTCAAGACCAGAAGGCAATCACACGGGAAATTCTGCTGTATGTACTCAGATGTACTTCCGGTTTGTCTAACAATTAGAATTCGCCTTTGAACGTTCCTTTGCCGAAACGTTTGAAACACGAAGTCCAGTCTGCAGTCCTGAATTCCACTGTAACTGTCAAACTACGAAACTGGTTTCCTGGCAAAGTCCTCACAGCTTTAGCCATTCTTAGAATATAGTCGCGATAAGCATGCATGACGAAGAGAAATATGTCCTATCAGTTCACTAGCACAAACTTCAGCTCCAAAAATATATCCCTGGTGGGCGCACTAGCCAACAATTCCTACAATCCTCACAGCAGAGTTTTTCAGTAATGTCCATTGCGTAGATTTTACTTGCTGACTGTCGGTTCTTTTTGGTGAAAAACATAGTAGTAGCAAACTGAAACTCGAGTAAACAACGAGAAGATAGACAGAGTTCTTGGCAAGAAGCCCGTAAGCCGTTGTGAACATGAGAAGCAGAACCATTCCGCTGCTGAAAACAACAATGCTCATTAAAATTCTTAAGAAAGGAGCAATTCCCAATAAAATGAAGATTATTTTGAGAACTGGCGGCATCGCGTGTTCTATCGCCTTCTCGACAACCCTCTTTCATTCACGACCTCTGTCCTGTGAGTTTGTTTATCAAGTAAGCTGAGCATGAGAGGCTGTATATCTGGTCAGCGGCTTTAGAATCCTATCACGTGATCAACCTGCACATGCCGCGGGAAGGAGTCAACATGGCGTCCTTCGAGGGGTCGCCAATCTTTTTCTTTACGAATATGGAAGCTCGGTCGAAGTAGCGCTTGGAAAAGTTACATAAACTAAGAGGCCATTAGTCTTTGTAATAGAAATTGACGATGATGTTTCAACAACCACCCCCACAGGGGCTAAAGTTCGCTCCAAAGCCAGCGACTTCATCCACCGTTCAACCAGCTACAACTTCAGAATCACATGTACAAGATGACAAAGGTTTTCGACAACCGATCACTTTTGATGGCAAGCGGATGCGAAAAGCTGTTATGCGTAAAACTGTCGATTATAACTCTTCCGTTGTTAAACAAATTGAGGTACGATGCCCTTTAGTTCCCGGTTTGTACCCAAAACGACGTTTACGTTCAGACATGGCTATAAACTCCTTTCGAAGGTTTTTCTTTCTGTCACGAAATCACAGTTTTCACCTCGGGCCCTTTTATTATTAACTAAAAGGGTTTTGAAATAGTTTTATATTCCGTCTGCCGCTTAACCTTTTTCAATTAAATATTCTGATCTTAGTATAAAGGCGTATTTCTCTCCTGCAGGGCTTGAGGAATGCATTTAAAGCTGTCATCGAGTGCTTTACTTTTTTTTTCTAGTTGTGAACTGCAATGATTTCTACGTTTTGTTGGTGCCCCTTAGGAGGTGCATTGAATAAATAAACGAGTGAATGAATGGATAACCAGAAATATTATCTAAATCCAAAAAAGTAACGAAGGCTGCAAATTTCATCAGTGATTGTCAGAATTCGGTGCAAAGACAAATACAAAATTACATGCATAATCAATATGCATGCTTTTTTTGGCTGTGACAATTTTGAATGATTGATTGCTTTGAACAGCCTGCTGATACCAAATGGCTTTTAATTTCTCGGGAAGCGGGGCTGCATGATAAAAACTGTGATTGGTCTTATTTTGCAAGATCCATAAATCCAATAATTTTTGTGTTAACTAGAAAAAAATCAAATTGCTTTTAAAGCTCATACAACTTATTTGTCCAAGGATGTTTGCGGTATTAGTAAATAAAGCCTTAAAAATTCATTTTCCTTAAAAAAAAAAGATAGAGAATGCTGAAACTTTATAGAGTGCTTTATTGGCCTTCTGCCATGTCCTGTATGGTGAATTGATAAAGAATCACAGGTCTTGATTCTAAGTAACAAACTAGTAATTCAGAAAACCTGGCAAATATTTCCAAGTCTTAAAGTTGATTAAAATCCAATACTGTAGTTTTTCTTTGCTTCCAATTAATATGGTGTCGTAACCATGAAAAACAAATTCTAATTGATATGCTGCTTCTCCATTCATATCTTGAGAAAAAAAGCTTCGTTAGTATTTTTGTTGGATAGCATAATGCAATATTGAAATAAGATGGGTTAGGTCTATGTTTTTCGTACTTAAAAGTTTTAGTTCAAGGTTTTTTGCTTTTTTCTCAGTATAACAAAGAATATCAAACTGATATGCGCACTGTACTCACAGCTTTATTAATTACTCTTGCATTGCATATGTTGCAGTTAATTTTTATTTCAGGTAATTTTTATTTTTCCTTTGTTTCATATTCATTAGCATACATTACCAAACCCAAAAACCAAGTAAAAATAAGAATTAACTCCAACACATATCTTGGCCTTGTTTGTTAAAAGGCTTTTGAGATGGATATAGGCTACTTCTGTTTAAAGCAATATTTAAACTTTTAAGATGGAATCCACTAAGAAATTGAGTAATTTTAGTGATTCAGAAATTCAATTTTAACATTCATTTTCTAGGGCTCCCATAAGAAAGTTTCTTTATTACAGGTGACTAATTACATCTTTAGCCCTTGAAAAATGTAAAAAAGAATGCAATATTCTTAAAATTACTCTGGTACAAGGGTTTTGTGCGCTGAAAATTAAAATTACTCAATTGCCTGATGGATTCCGTCTTAATTACTATTTTTTCTAATCCTCTTTGAGAGATGGATATAGGAATGACCAGTATCCAAAGCTACGTTCAAAAATGACTTTTTGGATGAAACTTGTTCTGTTTTGTTTTCACAGAACAGAAAATGGTTCAAGAATTTGAGCAGGAGGAGTGGAATGCAACCTGATGATTCTTTTTCTTCTGATGTAAATAGGAAATTTTAGAATCCTACTTAATTTTTAGATACAAAATAAGAGACAGTTACAGTGGAACCTCAATTTAATGAGCCTCTGTGTAATGAAATCCTCAGTATAACGAACGATTTTCTTCAGCCAAAATTACAATAAAATGTTTGGAACAGAACCTTGATATAATGAACCTTGGTTTAACAAAATCCTCATTATAACGAACACAATCTAGAAACCCCAACGTAAAATATACCTTGATATAACAAATAAATGTCAACATGTGACCAAAAGATAGCTAAAGATGAATGTGAAACCGACCAGTGAGGAGAAAATCTATGTGTACAGTAGACAAGTTTTAAGTAGCTTTGTTGGCCGGTTCTTGTGTTTCTAGTGCCGAAGCTATGTACAGCTCTGAACTTAGACAATAGCTCTGTTTACAAATGTTTATAACAGAAACTGGTCAGATCTGGAAATGCTGGACAAGTTTCCCCAGTCGTTTGGCACTTCGTTAAATCAAGATTCCACTGTACTCGAGTTTCCACTCAAACCGATCTTCACACTGTACCAAATGCTGGTACAAAATACCAATTAAAAAAGAAGGAAGTGATGATTTCTAGAACAAAGAATTTGAGTAACTGTTTTTTATTTTCTATCGTAAAATTTGTTTATCACTTTGCATGTACATTTGGCATTTGCATCAAGCAGTACTGCCACCATGGAAAGCACATATATTGTTTCTTTGTTAATAATCCCCAGTAGAGAGTTATTTGGTTTGATACCCCCTCCCCCACTTCCCAACAGAAATTCTTGGTCAGGGTCTCACATGGCTATTAAAGGTTTGGTCTTTAGGTCTGATCTCTCTTTTGAAATTTCCAGTGAACCTACTTGAGGTAATTATGGGTATTTTTTGGAGGCATGATGCATTGGGTAAACAGAATATCATGACGTAATTATAATAATCATAGTTGGCAATTCTGTCGTATTACCACTGTGTGATATAAATTCTGCCCATTGATTCAGAAACATATTATAGAAGACCAGGAAAAATGAAGTTGAATTCCAGACTGTCCTTGACTTTGGACAGGTAGCTCTCATACTTTGCTTGGCTTGGGCCATTTGCTTGTCCAAGTTGATAAGTTCATTACAAGTTGACTTGCTTGAGTAAATAACCTCATTTGAGTGAGTGAGCGTTGAAAAGTTATATACTCAGTATGAGTAAGAAAATCTTCTTGTCCCAGACTACCAGACAGGATTCTTTTGAAGCCTTAAAGGCTGATAAATAATTTTGAGGACAATTTATGACAATACTTTTCGGGTTTAATTTCAGGCACCTCTTCTACTTTAAGTTTCAGACTGTATCCCTGCTAGTTTTGTGTCTTTTGCCAAGCTGAGTTGAGTAAGTGAAACCCTGTGAGCAGAGGCCCTTCGATCCTCCTAGATAAGTCTAGGAAGATCGAAGGGCCTCTGCTCGCAGGGAAAGTAAGTGAGTAACAGAAAGAAAAATTTTACAATTTATTTCTTTTCATTCTAGGTTTTTCCACCGGGATGTCTCTTGGATAATCCAATCAATGCCGTGACAACAAAATTTGTGAGGACTTCAACAAATAAACTGAGATGTCCCATATTTTGTGTTGCGGTTAGTACAGTCTACACATTGTTTTTTTTTTGCGGAAGTACAGCAAAACCCTCCCTCCCAAAGGCAACTTCTGTATCCCTGGGATAATACATTTAAATAACTTTGCTCAGCCTCAGTTTTTGGTTTTCTTTGCTGTGCATTTATGAGGATTCATTTGTTGGGAAAAGTTTTCTTAAAAAATGCTGAGGATCATAAACTTATTTTGAAGAAAGTACAAGTGTGCTATGGTATGAGATTTTCATTGGATTTTTCTGGCACATTTGTCTGAATCACTAGCAGGCTCGTTTAGGTTTGGTTTGAAAGACCTCTTTCCCTTCCCTTGTACAAGCTGGGTGTCAATATTGTGTCTGACCATTGAAAATTGATGAAATCATGAGTGGGACAAAAACCATGTTTCTTCATTGGTTGTAATGGTAGGTAATAGGACTGAGGTAAATGTGTTAAGCATTTAAGTTGTTGTTAGTGCACTTCTTTGGTTAATATCCTGTGTATGACCTGTATTGCAGTGGACTCCCGAGGGACGTCGTCTAGTAACAGGAGCATCAAGTGGAGAGTTTACTTTGTGGAATGGACTGACCTTTAATTTTGAAACAATATTACAGGTATGTACTTTACAACTGTACATGTACAGTAAATCCTCTATTAAGCCCCCTCTTTGCACTTGTATATTTCATCCATGGTTTGGGGAGCTTATGTTATAGGGGGACTTAGTTTGAGAAGATGGTGGTATCAATTGTCCATAAAAACTAGACTGTTAAGTGGAAAAGCCCAAGTACATGAAATTGGGGCCAGAGATTAGAAATCTAACTTCTAGCAGCGAGCAAATAATAAAGGGGGAGTGAAGCAGGAGCTTGAAAGAGAGGGTAGGCTCAATAGCTTTTTCCCCCCACCCCACAAAAGAAAAAAAATTGAGGGGAACTTAATAGAGGATTTAACAGTGTGTACAATTTCAAGCACTAGATGTAATAATGGATTTGTAAAAATTTGCTCCTGGCAAATATGTTACAAATACTGAGGAGTAAATTTATGGCAAAGACAGTAAATGCCACATTTGCATACCAAAAAACTAGGGAGGGAGGGGGGGGGGTAAATGACTAGACAATATGGCATTTACTATGTTTGCCACATATTTACTCCTTATTATTTATATCTCTGCAACATATTTGCAAGGAGCATTTTTGTGCAAATCCATTTTTTTTGTCCCGTAACGGTACACAATTCAGATAGCGTTACATTAGGAGGGGATGTCACTAAGATTTCCAGTTGCTGGTAAATACAACAAATAGGTGAGGAATAAAAGAGCTAAGGATTTCCTTTTGGTCTTCCCCTGCCCTCTGACTTAGCCAGTTCCACCTTCTTTGTCGCACCTCACAGCTTATGTCATTGATGTCAGACAACTCAACCACTCCCTTGTTTGTCCTTCTCTGCTGCCATCATGTTTAGCTACAATATGTTTTCTGATAGGCCTTCCTTAAAATCCCTAAAAGTACATTGTGAATTATTGTAGTTTGCATGTCCCCAAAATGGTGAAAATTATTTGTCCCCAGGCTCATGACAGTCCAGTACGTGCAATGGTTTGGAGTCACACTGATACCTGGTTGCTGTCGTCAGATCATGCGGGATTCATAAAATACTGGCAATCAAACATGAACAATGTTTATATGTACGAAGCACACAAAGAGCCCATCCGAGGATTAAGGTTAGCGGCAAGGCAGCAAAATGGACCATTTTTAGCTGTTCTTATTGGTATAGTAGCTTTTATAAAAGTTTTGTTAGACTTGCATCAGTGCATCCAATGAAACTTGTTTTATTTAGCAGTGATGGCAGAAAAACTAAGTGCGGAATATTGCAAAGGTAACAAGCCATCCTACAGGGTGTTGTTTGGGACCAGCATGTTATACTTGAAATTCTGAAAGAAAGACATTGTAATACCCTGAAATTTGTTACCACAAAAGTGTTGGTCTTTTTACATTCAAACTGTATCCTGTAGGATGAGCACTCTAAATTAATTTTATATAAAATAATTTTTTCATATTTTATTATGTGGCTGTAGTAAAATGCTTAAGGTCCATTAAAAAAAAAAAGAATGGCTTAAGCAGCTTTTATGATTATAATAATAATAATATAGCAGTAGATTAAGATGATTTGAATAAAGAGGGCATGGCTTACAAAATGAAAAAATAAAACATTTTTTAAAAAATAAAATAAACAATGACAATAAAGTGATCACCCTTGACCCCTTCACCAATAAACACATTTTAAAAATAAAATGCCACAAGCTTTCCTTTGTAGGTTCCTTGCCCATCCCGCAGGTTTATGAAACGTTGACACCTTGCTGCATTGTCCTTTTGAGCATCCCACACTTGAGTGTCTGAACAAAGAATTTTTTTTTTCAATTTTAAAGTCTGTACAGGTGTCAGTACTCGTTTTTAATAACCAACCAATGCTGGTCTTAGAATCCATAGTCAGCTACAAAATGTGTATAGTGACATCCAGAGATGACAGTTCCAGCATTCAGTGCTTTCTGTTCACTCTAGTTTTTGCCCCTTGCATAATTTTAGCGCTAAAATATGGTAAAGTTCTTATTCAGACTGATAAAATCAGTGGAACAGCTTTTCATGGCATCAAATCCTTCCCAAAATTGTTAAACTTTTACATATTGACTGAAAAGTCCATCTGTGTTACAGCGCACTGTCTCTTATTCCACATGTCTTTGTTTTCTATGGCGAGAAAAATATTAATATTATTTTTGCTGTTTTGGTCTGTACCATCAGAGCATCAACAGCATAACTTTGTAAAGACTATCTGGGCTTTATTGAGAAGAGGGTTTTACCTTCTATCACTAGACCTTTACGGTTTGTTCTCCTCTCAGATTTTGCACTGTTAACCAGTGGTTCATGCCAGTTAAGCATCTGAGCCAGACAGTGGACAGTGCTTGTAGATGATCATTTGATACAATACTCATGACCGTGAAAATGGAAAAAAAACACAGCACAACATAGACGGCAATTTGAGCTGAAGTAGACATCTGAACACTGGTGGTAAACTGCACTCTAATAAAACCCCTGATGATCACCAAACTCTAAAATTTGTCATTTTCTTCTAATGATTATTGGAAGAGAATATTGTCAGGCCTTCTCTGGATTGAAGAATGACTTTAACTCACACTCCTTTCTTCTCATGTACTAACATTGCCTCTGAATGTAAAAATATTTTGCATGTGAACCAATCAAGGTAGGTGTTGGGGTTAAACCATGCAATTATAGTTATTAATTTAACAAAGTTACATCAGTTTTCTGCATGGCAGGAGGGAAGTCATTAATTTTGCTGACGCTTTGAAAGGTATGCAATAACTTACGAATAGCCTCATCCCACACTAACAGATCTGTTTTCATGAAAGTTATCTGCCCTCTCTTTGTTCTCCCAAAATGCAAAATCCTATCGTACATTAAAAAATTTTAGGTGATGGACGTTTTTGATTAATTTGTCGACTTTGAGCTCCTCTAAACATAGTTTTCCTTGCTTTCTGACAGTGATACTCTCTATATATTTTATTTATCATCTTATCTACTTAAAAAGACAATCCAGCAGCCTATTTTTCATTTCAAGTGGTCTTTTCATTTTCATTATCAATGTAAGAGTTTGGGAAATTCAGAAAGAAGATGGATAATATTTCAATGGAGTGAAAAAAGCAAAATGACAACATGCCTTACTCCTGCACAACCATCCCTTGTCACACAGGGTTTGAATATTTTCGTTGCTTATCAAATGTATTTTGGAAGTTGGATTTTTAATACTTCCCCATCCTTCTGACCATGGTTTGTACTATCTTAAAATAATTTTAGTAGTCGTCTTCAAAAGTCCTTGAAAAGTGATTGATTTCTTTAGAAGGTCTTGGCCACTCTGTTTTTGCTAAGGAAAAATTTGGCTCATCCTTGGTGTAAGAACCTGTAAAACTCATGGGTAACATAAGGCAAAGAAGTCAACTCAATAGAGTGTGGGAAAAACAAGAGATTCAAAACTTTAAAAAAGTTCAATGAATTAAAACAAAAATAAGTGGTTGTTTAAACAGAAAGCAACAATATTTTATTTTGGTTTCTTTATTTCAAATGCTATTTCTGTGGATGCAACTGCAAGTAATGCCCAATGACTGTTGTCAAATTTGCAAAGTGTTATGGAAAGTAGTATAAAATAATGTGAACAACCATGGCTGAAGAAGTAAAAATTTTACATGACTTCATTGAGTGTTTTAGCCAGTGAGGTGTTCAAAAGGGGGTCAAAGAAAGTTGAGTTATTGAATAAATCTTAGACCTTGAAATCTGTAATATCCTTGAAAAGTTCTTGAAAAGTCCTTGACATTTGTTTGTCTGTAGTTGTATGAACCATGAGTAAGAACCTTTCTGACTTGCTATTACTATGGACAATTTTAGAACCACAGTATTGCCCTGGGGAGGGGGTACTGCCTTATTTGGCCTAAACGGCTAGGTACCGCTTAACAGGGAATTTTTTGTTTTAAAAATATATATATTGTCTGTATTTTAACATTGTCTCCTTTAGGGGTTCAAAAAAAGCTTGAGCCATTCCCAGAATGGTCTCCTTTAGGGGTTTAATTCAAAAAGTCCGACGAGCACCCTTTCATATGTGGAGTCCCCCCGTCCGCCCCTCCCCCGCAGGGCTTAACCAGCAATTTGACAGGATCAGTAAAGGCCTCAGTAGTGCACCCAACACTCAAACTTCCCTGAGTGCCCCGCCATCTTTAGTATCACTTCCTACTTGCTTTTAACTCGTGAATTTTTCTTACCAGTTTGTGTCAGGGGGAAGTTTTGGAATCAAAGTGTTTCTTAATAATCGCTGTTGGGGAATCAAACTTATGGCAACTTTTTTTGACACATTTGGAGTGTACTTAACCATGTTATCTCATTGGATGATGCTTGGAGGGTACCCCCCCACTTAAATTCACCCATTGGGTTATACTGTGTTTCAGGAATTAAATGGGAAACAAATTAAATGAAAATGTTTAGTCGCGTTCGTCAGAACACATCCTAATCTGGTGTTCCTGTGGCACTAAGGTAGAAATTTTGGAGCTATCACTGGCGACTGCAAATTAGCCGCGCCTATCAATTTTATCAGGGGCACCTCGGCCGGGAAACTGGACTCGTTTCAACTCGATTTTGTTTCTGTAATTTTTCCATAAGTGATAAATACGGATCCGTCATCAGTAATTTATTATCTCTAGTTTTATAAGAAACTGTTACTGTGTTAGTGCAGAAGTAGAAGACAATCAACTTAATTGATAAAACTACTTCTTGATGGTTTAAAAAGAATTACTTGAGCTTTTGAGCAAAAGCCCTCTTTTGAGACCTATCAAGGGATTGTTAGTTGTGTGTGGTACATATATCTTTAATATTAGTGGAGCATTATTGGTGAGGACACTTGCATGTTTCCACCATTCAGTTTATAACCACACACAGTCCACAATCGCTTGATTCACTCTGCCCCAGGGGCAACCAAATGCCTAGACTTTCTAATTTTATGTTGTCGACAAAAATGAAAGCACTATACAAAGCCATTTTTTGAGAACAGGAATTTCTTTACCTAGTCTTCAAATTATAATTGAGAAGTGCAAAGGAGTTCTTCGAGCAGCAGTTTTGCTTTGAAAGTGAAAACTTTGTCTTCTTTTTTTCTTTACCTTATTTGATTTTTTCAGGGGGAGGAGGCTTTGTGCTCCTTTAAAGGCTCAAGGGGTGTCAAGATTACAGAGATTTCCTTTCAATCAACACCCTTTTAGAGTGCATGCTACTCTTGGCGTAACCAGCTTTTCAACTAATTGTAGGCCTGGCTGAATTTCATTTCCACATATCCTGAAAATTGCATGCACGACTAGTACACACTAACCTCACCAATGCTTTGAGCTCTTAAGCTTTTTAGCTCACCCCAACAACACGTAATTTATTACAAGCGCTAGAGTGATCAAACCAAAAATTTGTAGGCTCGGGCCTACGCGTCTATGGGCTGACTCAACCCCTGCCTAACAATGGGATTGAAAGTTAAAAACCAGTGGGTTGTACATGCAAAGAGAATTTTGTGCAGCAAAAAAACATCTATCCCCTCCCTCTCTTGGTATACCAATGTATAGTGTAAAGAACAATATGAAAGTGAACTAGAATTTTTTAAAACAACACCAACAACTTAAATCCATTTTAGAGGTATGGTCATTTTGAAGAGCCATATTCCTTTTTGAAATTTTTGATTTTTTTCATGAAAATTGTATACAGTTGAACCTCCATTGAGTATCCGCCAATTAAATGGCCAGTAATCTAAGTCCAATTTCGCTTGATTTCGCCCTTAACCTTCTTTTGTTTCAAAGTGAATATTCACAAACAGAACAAAGGTTTTTTAAATCGCATTTTCATTAATGGCACGAATAAATGTCAAGAACTTTATTGTAAGCTTTCTATCATTTTGTGACACCTTTTATATTTGATAAACATAAATATTGCATGGCTACATCAAATTAGTGCAAATTATTATCCTGAAAGGTAAGTTTTCTCATTTAAGTTTTATTTTGTCTCATTGCAACTGGCCTGTGTAAACTAAAATCATCTCTTTGGAAATACAGTTTGGTTAGTTTTACTTTTAACGAGTTTTGTTTTTTATGGACTTCAATGACTTCTATCAGAAAAATGTGAATATTTTTGGATTTGCACCGTTTTGTAAATTATTAAAAGAGAGAAGCTGTACTGAGCAGGGGAACAGCAGTAAAAGATAGATACTGGGAAAATCTTGACGTGGCAGCAGGGTGCAGATTTGAGTCACGAAAAAAGTATAAATCATGACGTTCAAATGGCAATACAATCAAAGCCCATTAATACGGACACTGAAGGAGCCATAGAAAGGGTCCGTATTAACAGGTGTCCATATTAAGTGGGTTAAATTTAGAGAAAATATAAGGGATTTCCCCTGGGATAAAGAAAACTGTCCTTAACAACGAGGTGTCCTGTTATCTAAGCGGGTGTCTATAAAGCGGGAAAAGGGGGTGTGACCTTAACGTGATACCACAGGATTTGATCCCCAGGGGGAGTACTCTGGATTTCAAGTGACGGGATGACCAAAGAATTTTTTTGATTCCAGGAGTTTTTTGGGTAGGAAAATTTGGCAGGTATTTTTTGGGTGGCTTGATTTTAGTAGGGATTTTTGGGGGTATTCAAAGCAATCTGAAGATTCATGGTAGTGCCCACATATCCCAGCTATGCGCTACAAACACAATTATTCAATTTTTAATTTATTTTTGGTGTTATATCATTATTTTAATGCTTTCTGGAAAATTTAAAGGCCGGGGAAATGAGCATGGGATTTTGGGGGGGTTAATTTTTGATCCAGGGATTTTTTGGGCTTTGTTGGAAGACCAAGGGATTTTGCCCCCCATTCGATCATCCCCGTCATTTGAAATCCGGGGTATCCCCCTGGGATCTGATCCACGTGCTCCCAACTTTAGCATTAGAAAAGTTGACAAACTTATTTCTAAATCAGTTCTGTGTCAAAACATCTTGCATCAAGCTGTTCTCTTCAAGTGCAAAATTCAGTTTTTATAGGACTTTCTTACTGCAAAGGGAGGTCAGAGTTTAGAATCAGATTCACTCTGATTTTCAAATTAGCATTAAAGCTGTTCATTGTAAGGATAAAGAATACTCATAACTAACAATTAGTTTCTGCATCAGACCAAAAAGTAACAAAATCAAGGCAATCATTTTTATTTGGCATTTTAATTTGGTCTCCTTGTACTACTCACAGTAAAACCAAGACAAATGATTAATTAAATCTTAATATAAAAGTTACATGTTACCTGTTACCATGATTTGGTGCTAACTCGTAAGTGGCTGGCATAGTGTTCACCAAGGCTTTTCAGTCTTGGTTTTCTTTTTCAACCATTGGAGTGACACAACCCTGATTAGGAGTTGAGGAAGAAAATTTTTTAACTGTAGTCTGATTTAGCTTACAGAGCTGATGTCTTATTGGGGGGAGGGTTAACGATTTGACTACTATAACTGAGGCCACCTAGACAAAGCTGACCAATTGGATTTAAGGAAAATAACAATACATTCCGACAAAGTTAGTTGTCAATCTTAATCTAAATAAACAGCATGGATAGAAATCAACCAATTACAACCTACAGATGTGACCTTTTGAACCCGCTGAAGAAAGCTGAAAGAGGTCTGTTAGAGCAGTGGATAACCAAGGCAAAACGCCTAACTTTCCAGTTAAATTTTTGACTTGAGGTCATGATGTTATTGCAAAGAGCCACAATGGTAGTGAAGAAATTGCTAGTAGATGACAAAAATAACAGCTTGTGTCAAACAAATGTGTCTCCTTGGTGTTACATGACTTGTTAAGTTTCAAAGGGAAAAACATTGTCTCATGAAACATTTTGCTTTCTTGACATCAATATTTAATTTGTGCTTTGAGTAACTTTTTTGTTTTTTTTTACGAGCTGCTGATTGCCCTGCAACTAACTTCATGGAATGTATTGTTATTTCCTGTAATCTGATTAGTCAACTTTGTCTAAGTGGCCCCCGTTACAATAGCTGCACTGTAGTTTGCCAGTGTTCAGGTGTAACTTAGGTCCTGTAACTCAAACCCCAAAAACTAACTTGAATACCTTCAGTCACACCAAAACCTGCAAATAAACCCGCTAGTCATCAAAAATGTCAGCTGTCTGGCATCTCTTCTCAGGACCCCCCACAGGTTAGGGGTGGAGACGCCTGACATTTCAGACTAACCTGGTGGTATCCTAGCCAGCTGAGTGCAGCATAAAATTAATATTCTACTTTGTCCGTCTCGCTTTAAATGTGACGGATATACAGGGGAAGATCTGTAGATTTTTTTTTGGCACTTTCACACCAATAATACACTTCGTTTGCACCCCATGTTTTTGCATATGTATGGTTTTCAGTTTCTCCTGGGTATTATAATCATCCTGAGAGAAAGGAAAAACAGTTCTCATGCTAAATTTTGAGGGGTAATCAGAGTTATTATGGGTGATGTGAAAGGAGTTAATTGACTTGGAGTCCGCATACTTGTGATCACTGTTAGAGCTCTTTTATACGCCAAATCATTTCCAGCCTTTTTTATGACTACTCTTTATTTCTGGTAGGCTAGCCTACACAGATCCTTAAATGAGATCCTTTAGTGGTAACAATTTCAACTTAAAGCAAATTGTCTTTAAACTAAGTAATGTCTGATGGGTTTGTTTAGGGGAGGGGGGTCAGAACCCGCTGTACTCTCTCTTTGGAGCCATCACATTCTACTTGACTAAGTAGCACTGAAAGTTGAAAGTTACAAGTTTAAATTCAGTAAGTAAATTAGATTTTTAAAAATAATCTGACCTATAAAGAGTTGTTGCTCTAATAAAATAATTTTATTTATTCCATTTTATCAATAAATAGATTACAGCTGCTTAGTACTCCTAACAATACACCGTGCCACTTCTGATACTGCCATTATTTGATGGTAGAATTTAATAAAATGTGTTTGTTTTTCAGCTTTTCCCCTACAGATAACAAGTTTGCCTCTTGTTCAGATGATGGCTTGGTAAAAATCTGGGATTTCTACCGATGCAGTGAGGAGAGAGTGCTAAGAGGTACAATGTAACCCTGAACCTGTGTAATCCTCTCCTTTACCATCTAGGGTCACTAAGGCCCAAAATCCGTCTTTGAAGAATAGTCCTACCAAAGTTCTATGAAAACGTGCGGATTAGCAAAGGATCTAAATTTCAGATTATTGTACACAATTCTTAAGACATTTTCATCCAGAAGATTAGGTGAGCTGTAAAGGGGAACAGGAGAATTCTTGGTGGAGGTGTGCTGCCTGGTTCTCCAAATCCTGACCCTATTTCAGACCAAAAAATGTCATTTTCCACACCTGTTTTCAGACCAGACTGGCTCTAAAATCCATACCCATTTTCAGACCTGGCCTTAAGCCAGAAATCATGTCATCATTTCTTAGATTAGAGTGTAAACAAAAATTTCTTCAAATGCATTTCAAATTCACATATTTCTTCTTTGTTCTTATTTATTTAATAAAGTTGGAACAACAATTACATTCATATACCTGCCAACTCTCACACCTTAGGCGTGAGTCTCACGCCTGTGGGTTGAAAACTTCGATCTCACGCCGGCTCATGCTTGCGGGCCATTAATTTCTCACGCCTGATTGAAAAATGTGAATTGTTGCCGTCTTGCTTAACACAATTTCCAAAAATGTGTTAACTCAGACCCATGTAAGGAACGAAAACCATGTGTAAAATGAATAAATGACAATACCTTCCTCGCGATCTCTGATTTTGTGGATAAGCGTTTTCTCGATAACTTCGCCTTCAGCAGACTTCGGACATCTTCGGAAGACTTCGGAGTTCTTCGGGAATCTTCGGAAATGATCGTGTCATCTTCAAAAATCCCAGCACTCCCAGGGTAAAAATATCACAGTTATGTCTCAGAAAAAGTTGGCAGGTATACATTCATACAGCCCTGTAGTTCCCTCGAAAACGATACCCTATTCCAGACCAAAATGGGCAAAGTGTTCACTGGTTTTCAGACCAAAAAGGACCAAAAACCCTACCCTTTGGGGCGGCACATACCTATATGACTTATATAAGGGAGTACACCCCCCCCCCCCGGCATTATAGAAGGAATCCATCAGGATTCAGTGGACAAAAACCTTGTGCCAGAATAATTTAAAGAATATAGCATTATTTTTTACATTTTTCAAGGGCTATAGATGTAACTAGTTGTCTGTAATAACACCAAAGAAAATTTCTAATGAGAGCCGAGAAAATAAGTGTCAAATTTAACAAAATGACATCTGCAGTTGAAATCTGTAGAATTTTCCCTGTGTTTTCACAATTCTTGTGAAAATTGGCATTTATTTTCTTGTGCCGCTATGAGAAATAGTCTTTGGTGCTATTACAGGTAACTATTATATATATAGTCCTTGAAAAATATAAAAGAGAATGTGATATTGTTTAAGTTATTCTGGTACAATGTTTTGTCCACTGAAAATTAAAATTGCTCAATTTCCTGATGGATTCCATCTTTAAATCACATTTAACAAAATGTGTTGGTTTTTTAACCATTCTTCTCATGGTTGCTTTACCAAAGTGTATGCACAATGTCAATGCCCTTTCATCATGGGGCGGGGGGCTAGTGTATGTTTCTAGTGTGCATTTAATGTTGTTTTGTGTATTGAGAAGAAAGGCTTGCCGTGGCGCAATTCCAGTTCCAACCCATATTTGTGTTGTTTGTCCCCATTTCAACTGTCTTATGTCACTGTTTTAAGGTACACATGTCAGAATTTTTCCCTATCAGGGCCTCAATATTGTGTCTGGGGTAATGCAGTCAAAACAAAATTCTTAATTTTTGCTTATTTTCAGGACATGGAGCTGATGTAAAATGTGTGGACTGGCACCCAACTAAGAGTCTTGTAGTGTCTGGTAGCAAGGACAGTCAACAGCCAATTAAACTCTGGGACCCTCGCACTGGCAGTGCACTGACAACCCTGTGAGTATCTTACTGGAACTAAATTTCAAAGGTGTTTGATTTTGTGTTTTTCATGATTATAAAATATAGCAAAATTAAACCCACACAAATCAAAATCCTTGCAAAATTTAAACATGTGAAATTTAATACCCATATTGAAAATTCAAATCACAGCAAAAAATGTTTAACAAATAATAAAAATAACTTGTATGGGATATGTGTTGGCAAATACACAAATTATTACTAAATGGTTTTACTGGTATCTCCCGTTGTTATAACGTTAATCTGCAAAGTTCCAGTTTATCTAAAAATTTTAAAAAGTGTAGACTTTTTGAGAAATATAAGGAAGTTGGAAACACTTCAATAGCAAAATTTAATGCCCTTTTTCACATCCCCCTCACCCCCCCCCCCCCCCCCCAAAATATTATCTTTCCAAAATTGCAACATTTCAGTAATTCTTACTCTGTCATTAAACACTAAACCCTTTCACTTTTTATGTTTGGGGAAGAAAACAATAATATTACAAAAGATATAACTTTCTTATATTTGTAAAATCCTAAGAAATTAACAGTATTATGCAAAAGCTCTGACAGAGATGATTCATTTGAATGATCACACCATAGGATTTCACTCACAGACTTAACGTTAAAACCTATACATACTAAAGTAATAACCATGTGAAAGTACTGCTGAAGAGGTTTCATTTCAATGGTAACACCATAGGATTTCATCCACAGACTCAAAAGTTAGAACCATGTACTAAATACCCTGGTAAATTATAGTAACTTGTGAAAGTACTGGTGAAGAGATTTCATGGAATGGTAACACTAAAGGATTTCATCTACAGACTCAAAAGTGAGAACTATGTACTAAATGCCTCGGTAAATAATAGTAACTTGTGAAAGTACTGCTGAAGAGATTTCATTTGAATGGTAACACAGTAGGATTTTGTCCACACACTTAATAGTCGAGTGACGAGTATTCTTCTCATAATGTTGCTCTTCTTACCCCTTTTACCCTAGGCATGCTCACAAGAGCACAGTTATGCAGATCAGATGGAACCAAAATGGAAACTGGCTATTAACTGCATCACGTGACCATCTATTAAAGCTGTTTGATATCCGTGCTATGAAAGAAATGCAAACATTCCGAGGTCACAAGAGGGAGGCTACGGGTAAGTCCAATTCACCCTTTAAAAAAGTGAAAATGGGGGGCAAATGGTCTATTTGAGTTAAACCTGAAATACCTATGGCCACCTCTTTTTTACAATGTCGCTGTTTTGTTCCTTCAATTTCTTACTCATTCACTTAAAATTGTCCCATTCCAGACCTCTCTATGGAAAGTTCAGTGACAACATTTTTTGGTAAATTTTATAGCCCCTTTAGCTTCATATGATTACTTTTTGGCATATTTCAGTTTCTCCAAGGAGGGGGCATTAGGAGTTTGTGCATTTGATCCGCATCAAGGATATTAACCTCCACTGAATCAACTGCTGCAACCCTTTTCCTTAGATTTCAAGTTGCCAGATATATGCAGTTAATGGGTAGCTAGAGAATGGAAAAGCTAGAAAGTTCTTCAGTTGGTTCTATTTTCCTTTTTGTTTCCCCATGAAAGTGGTCAGGGGTGAAGCTCAAAATTATAGCTGGGAATCAGCCCCAGCTGCAGCCCTTAGTGTCAGCTCTAGTTGATCCAATGCAGGTTTTGTTTATACCTTTAGTCACGTGCTTTTGCAGTCTTCATCAATTAATTTTGGTACATTTTTATGCGATGTTACATTTTCCTGTTTGTTTTTGCAGTTTTTAGACCCTCCTTATGCCGAGCCCTCTCCAAAGTTTTTTGTCACTGACTAGTGGAGAATAATCATCCCTTTTTCTGCGCCTCTCTTCCAGTCATACCCCTCACTTGAGAGTTCCACTTCTTAATAATTTGTATTTAGCTAGTAGTGAAGTTATGTTGCTTGGCATGTCAATTTAGTGTATTTGGTTTTTTTTGTAGCAATCAGCTGGCATCCTATTCATGAGTCATTGTTTGTAAGTGGTGGATCAGATGGTTCCATGATGTTCTGGGTTGTTGGGTGAGTACAGCATTCACAGTTGTAAAACAGGAAATCAGTGGTGGATCCAGGGAGAGGGTCTGGGGGATCCGGAACCCCCTCCCCCCATGAGACCTGATGCTTGTTTGAGACTGAAATTCTTACATGATTGAATGACAGGATCGTATATCGCTTTTTAACTGGCTGATTTTTTAGTGAAATGCACACTGCATTTTGCCACTAAACTAAATTTCAGGGATATTCAAAAATGTTTTTGGATACCCTCCTCTGATCTTGCAATGAAATAATCTTTTTCCAAGAGTTTGTAATGAAAACCAACTCCTTTGTACCTACTATTAGGGTTTGATTGATTTTGCTGGATGCTATAAATTAAAAGTGACATTTTCATTAGGACATGAATGATCTTCCCAGTCAGTTCTGACAAATGGAAAGTGCCCTAAGGCAACAGGGATGATTTTTTGCCTATTCAAACTGGCACTATTTGGGAATTACATGTTATTTTGTTTTGTTGTTTTATCATTTAAGTGCTGAGAAAGATGTAGGGAACATGGAGATGGCTCATGAAGGAATGGTCTGGAGTCTAGCATGGCATCCATTAGGTCACATACTGTGCTCTGGATCTAATGATCACTCCAGGTAGAACAGCTTATATTGTAGTGCAATCACACCACAAGTTATTCAAGTGGAAAAGCGATATATAGAGGTGCTAGAGCATGCATTGCTGGCATGTTCCTGGACTTAGCATTAAGTTAAGTTAAGTTTGCTAAGTCAGGAGCCTTTGATGCACATTATTTTCATATGGTAGTGGGTCTTTTGAGGCAGGGTGTACCCCCGGAGGTACTCAACAAATGTTTATACGGGAAGGCTCCGCCCTGAGGTCCAACCGTTTACCCTTCATATACTAATTTTCACGAAAAAGATACCCCTTTTGTATACTTTCTATTGTACCCCTTTCACTTACCTTGTTTAGAACTTTGCATCCCTTTTAACTGCTGTAAATGCACTGTCTTTTAAATAAGAATCAATCACAAAAATAGTATATTTTCTCCACTTTATAGAGGCATAAAATTCATCTGTTAGCCCTTCTGGGCTCTTTCACAGGCCCAAATGACAGATTTTCCTACCCTTTTTTATATTCTTCAACCAGTGAAATCCCTACCCTTTCATATACCTGAAGCCTGAAAAAGATACCCCCTTTGGGCGAAGCCTCCCCTTATGGCCATCATAGGGAGTACCCCCCCCCCCCAGCACGTACCACAGGTTTAGAAAGTTAACCATCATCATTTTATTAATTATATCACAGCTTGAACTTATTTTTATCATTGTCTTTTCATCTGACAGTAAATTTTGGACTCGTAATCGACTGGGTGACAGAATGAGGGATAAATACAATTTAAATATTCTGGACACAGAGGATGATGCTGGTAAGTCAACATTACATCGTGGAAGTGGCATCTCACTTATATCTCTTTCTTGGAGTTTTCATTGATGAGTTTGTCATTTGGAGTGTATGTATGTGGGAGTCAGGAGTTTAAAATTCATGTTCTCTGGATTACAGCTTTGTAACTTTAAGATTTATCAGTTTTGTAGAAAGATATCTTTCACAGTTAAAGAAGAGCGTGTTTTAATTTTATAGAAGGCCACATGCTAAAATAATAATATTATACTCTTCACTGTCACTTTTAAAATCCCATAAGACAAACTTTCTTTGAGAAAGATGCTGCTATTGTCTGTAAGTTAACTGCTTTTAACACAACAGCTCACCTATGGTAGACATCTTTGAGTCTCTGACCAGGAGAAAACCACCTTGGGTTAATAGACCTCTTAAGCTTGTATGTTTTCTCAGTGCAGTCCATGTGATCATACTCTAGAGAGCAGGTTCATTCTAATTTCATCTCTATCCCATGGGGGCGATTTGCACCTATGCATATCTATCCATGATTTATGAAAAGACAAAGGGGCAAACTTCCCTTAGACCTTCATTGGAAAAACAACACATACAAGCTAAAGAGATGTATTAATTTGGTGATGCAGGGTAATGGTGTTAATGCAATTTTATTGTTCTCAGATGGTGACCACCCTCCTGTTGTTAGTACAGCTATTCCAGGAATGGACACTACATTAAATCCAGCTGAAGATTTCCCAGACATTGATAGATATGACTTGGGAGAAAAAGGTTGGTCCAAATCAAAGTTAGCTATTGTGTGAAAGAGGAAGTCAGTGACCTTACAACATAAATGACTTTGCAAAAAACTGCAGCAAGCGATTTTTTAACGGAGAGAGGGAGATATAATCTCTTTTAAGAGCTTGGAAAATGCAGACTCACTTAGGGAGCATATCCTTTGTGAGAGAAGCAAATAGCAATATTTTTTGTGCTAATCTGTACCTGGGCTCAGAATAAAGCTTCTCGTTTTACATATGAAACAAGGACGGAAGTTACCTGCTTGTGCAAGATTGATTACTAATCTTGGGCACTAGTTTTTTTTTTTTAATTCTTACTAACTTATGTACTGAATTTCGTATTAATAAGGTAAAGGAGAGTGGTGTACTTATTTTTTTACACTTCCTGTTACCTCTTCTCCCTTTCTACAGGGCCATCGCTTGGATTTGGTAATTTACCAGCTAAAAAGACCACTCCTATTCTTCCAAGGCAGTTAGAATCACAAAATCCTGGATTCACTCTTCCTAACTTCAAATCCAGTCCTTCAATTCCAGGATTAGGGTCTCTGGGGGAAATAAACTCGGCTGCTGAAAATGGGAATTCAATGCTTCGACCAGATGCCCCTCCTTTTCAACCGGGGAGGCCCGGTGAAAGGAACCACAAAGGGCCTTTTGATCCCCCTGCTCCTCAAAGACTTTTACAGCCTAATAACTTTAAGCAAGAACCAGGACAAAGGCCTTTTGATGGTCCTCAGAGGGATCCATTTGGTCATGGGCAACTCCGAGGGGATGGCAGAAGGCCAGGACCAGGGAGAGACTCTTGGGATGAGCGCCGGGGCCCTCCTGGCGATTTTAAACCTCCAAGCTGGCATGACCAGGGCCCTAACAATCTTGGACGTGGGAGAGATTTCAGGGGCCCACCCGGGGATAGGTTTAATGGACCTCAGGGAATCTTGGGTTCCCCACCAAGGAACCTAGAAATAGACTCACGGCCTGGATTGCTTGGACCTGCACCACAGCAACCCCAGCAACTTATGCAGGGATCTGGTGGACCACAGGCCGGCCCTAACTCACAAGGTGGTGCTCCAAGGGGAGATGACTTCCCTTTTCAAGGTATGTGGATTACCACCAATGCTATTGGTTGAGGAAAGTGCCAGTTTCTTTAACAGCCGTAAAACGTCCGAGTTTCAATGCTTTTGGTCTGTTCAAGTCATTTCAAGTGATGTGAAACCTTTGGTGCTCATTTGGGCCCCAGTTTGCCTCTCTTCTTTCACCTCTTAGTCTGTGATGTTTTATGCAACCAAACTTCCTTACTTCTTCACTTCACTTTCACCTGAAAATGAAAGGATCACTACGAATGCTAAACAGACAGACCCAACTATGCGTCTCACTCGAACAGCAGCCAGTTATAAACTGAAGTGAACTTTTACCAAAATTCCAATTTGATTTTCATGATTTACTTTGAATGGACCAGGTCCTTGTGTTTTTATACATTTGTAACGGTTGGGTCTTTTCATTTCTAAAGTGTAGTTTAAACAGCAATAATTTTCGTGGAACACAGATCCCTTCAATAACATCTTGCCCTGTCTTTTTTAAAGGTTCTGCGCCTAACAAGGATCCCAGGCTTGACCAGGGGCCATGGCGACCACCGCCCAATGAACGTGAAGAGAACAGGAATGAATTGTCGCCGAGATTTGACATGGGAGATAATAACCAACGACATCCTCATGATCTAAGTTCAAGAGGATTTCGAAGAGGTCCCTCGAGGGGTCGTGGTCATGACTCGCCTCCTCATCATGGTCCCGATATGCAAGGGTCCAATCCAGGAGGCCATCATCCATTTATTCACAACCTTTCGTCGAGAGGTTTCAAGAGTAATAACCCAGGAAGAAATGAAAATAGAGACCCGCGCTGGGGAGGACCTCCAGATGAGCCGCCACAAGGCCGAAGGCCTGATGAACAACATGGTTAGAGAATCCTTCGCGTTTCTTTTGTACAAGTTGTGTTTCTTGGCATGGCCTGCGAGCTAGCTCTCCTATTTGAGCAAGCGAAGCGAGCCTCGCGAGAACGCGCGAGCGAGGGGCCGAGGAAAGGAGGCTCCCGCTCCCTCGCGCGTTCTCGCGAGACTCGTTTCACTCGCCCAAATATTAGAGCTTGCTCGCAGGCAATTCTTGGCATCGCTGTTGCAGATAGCTGTTCTTGCTAGTTCCTGAAATTGTAGTTTTTAATAGGTCGGCGCGGAATGAATGAATACTTGTAGTATGTACAAAATGCTCCTTTATAGGTATGGAGAAGATATCCAAAAAAATAATCAGGGCGCACTAACCGTAATAATGCAAAAGGGGCACACAACGACTGTTTCCTCCTAAATACATTGAAACACTTTCTCTAGGAATGCATTCTAAGCGGCCCTATAAAATTTGTATCTGTTCTGTCATCCTAGGGGAACTTGAGTCTTTTCTAAATTTAAGGGCCTCAGTATTATTTTCCCGAAAATTTTAGATGCAATTTAACGTATTACGAAAGTAAGGATTTTTCTGATTCCTCTCCCCATCACAGTTTTGAATCCGAAAATCTTAGGTTTCCTTTTTGCTACCAAAAAAACCCTAACCTGAACAGTCAAATGTGAAAAATTGATCTTCAGAAGATTGTAGGGAATTAATTAGATATAAGATGGAATGGGATGGTCATCTAGAAATTTTTAGCTGTCCTCAAGTAATGGAAAATTCTAGGCAATATTTGGTTCTCCGAACAGATATTTTACGGAAAACAGTCGTTGGGTGCCCGCGATAATATCTCAGTGATTTTTGCAGATACAGCATTTAAGCTTGAAAAAGTTAGCCCGGTTTTTTCAAAGTTTCATTATACGTCTATTCTTATCATCCATAGCAACAGACGACAAGAAACAGGTTCAATGCCTAAATATACTATTTTAAAAATAGCAAAATTGGACCATTATCTTGGAAATCAATTTTAGCTTTTTAGAAAGATAGCAAATAGCCAGACAAATTAGCTCCTTTAAGATGCAGTTTACCCGTATATACGAGTACGGGCGCGGGTAATCAACCGTTCACGTTAACTGAGCGGTGTCTCTTAAGGTCTCGATAAGTTAGTCTAATGTGCTTGTTGAGAAAATGGCTTTCTAGAGGCAAGAAGCTTTGTCACGTAACTCTTTTACTAGGAGAGGCTTCGTAAGAGTTGAGCCACACTATACAGCATCTGCAATCTCTGTTTTGAACTTCATTCAGGTCTCTTCGAAAGGCGTGATAGCTGGGGAACACCTCAACACCCCCATGATCCTCGAGGGCCACCACCGAGAGACGAACCACGTGATCCACGCATGATGAGAGGCCCAGGCCCGCCGCCGCCACCTGAAACAAACGAGAATAAACCAGCTATACGTCCCCTAATGAGTCTCAGTCCCCCGCCGCTGCCTATAGGACAGGCAGGGTTTGATTTCGGTCTTGATGATGATTCATGGAAAGGGACTCCTGACAGGCGAGGCAGGAAGCGGTCAGGGGAACAAGAGGGATTTAGGGACGGTGACAGGGGGCCTCCTAAGGCTATACGACCCGAAGATGACTGGAGACGGGGGCCAGGTAAGAACTTAATACAAGTTAGGGGAACTTTCCACCCCTTAGCTCCTGTACAACCACCCCTCCTCTCTTCCCCCATTTTTTTTTTTTGAGGGAAGGGGGGATGCTGAACACTGCCTATAAACCTTCAACCTTTCAAACAATTTATAATCGATTTAAATTTCACTGAAAGAGATTATGATGTCATTTCCGACAGTCATAGTGAACGCAGCTAATTCAGTAAAGCCCTCGAAAACCTTAGAATGTACAGAAACATTGTTAATAGCTCAAGTTCGTATCAATCGATCTTTCTAACACAAATGTGACAACTAATTACGGACACGTAAATGAGAACGTGGTACAAAACCGCCATGCTAGAGAGCAAAAGTCGCACTGGGACAAGACAAACAAGGGAAATTACCATTTAAAGTTATGTATGCCTTTTGTCTCAGTGTCTGGTCGCGGTGCGACTTTTGCTCTCCAGCATGGCGGTTTTGTACCACGTGAATGGCCTATTAAAATGCAGAGGGTCGTACAATGGGAAAAAGAACTTGCTCGATCCCGAGGGGAAAAGGTTTTGTTTTCCGTGGTGATATGGCAGCCACTGTTACTTTATTCATTTCGACTTCTTTCAAAGTTCCACTTAGGAGTATTGATCGTGGGTTTGTCTCTCTTTTTCTATCTGATAGATCAAGGTCCCCCGGAAGGTTGGAGAGGACCAGAGGATAATTTTGAAGATGGGCCCTGGCATGACGATGAAAGAGGGCCCTACCCACCAGGAGACAGCCCCATGAGGGGGAGAGGAAAACCACGAGGAGGGAGGAGAGGGCGGGGAGTAAGGAGATGACATCAGCCGTTCCCTTCTCGCCGATGTGGAAAATTATCCTATTCAGTTGGGATAAGTAATGTCCCGCAGATGCCTACAGGAATACATACAAGCCATAAGCATATGCATGCATTATTGCGTTGCATCTTACGCAATCTTCAAGTATTTAGGAAAACGTGAAGAGACACTGTGTTTCCTGCGAAGACGTTTTCGTCGTCAGTGGTCACATGATAGAACCTTTAGATTCTAAGACGAGAACGAGTACGAGTACGAGATTTTGTCGTTATTCTACTACGATTTTTAGCGAAAATGTCGTGTTGGCGGAAGCGAACGGTCAAATGTTTGGAGGTTTGTTATTTTGCGATCGTGAGAGGGCTTAACCTCCTTCAATAAAAATACCGTAAAATTCCGAAAATAAGCCCTCCTTGTATAAGCCCCTCCAAGTATAAGCCCCCCAAACTCGTAACGCCAAAAACCCTCCGTTACATGGCCCCTTCGAATATAAGCCCCCCCGGGGGGGGGGGGCTTGTACTTGGAAATTGCCCTCAAATACAAAGTAAAAAAAAGCAGAAACGGTAAATTTTCTTCCAACTAAAAGCTAGCCCAATCAATTTTGAAACGCAAATTTCCCTCCGTACATGAGCCCCTCCGAATATAAGCCCCTCAAAAAGGGCCTTTGAAATATATAAGCCCCGGGGCTTATTTTCGGAATTTTACGGTATCGGTGCTGACTTTTTTTTGGGGGGGGGGGGAAGCACAATGAAACTTTTCGTTGTGCATATTTTTCAACAATACGCGAAAAAAAATTTAGTTAAATTTTTGTACCCGTACTCGTCCTCATCTTTGACTCTAAAGGTCTCTATTAACTGTGAACGGTACTGGACCACGTGGAGGTCCTATGTGCCACCTCTCAGTTTGAACAATTATGCCATAAAAAAAACTATAGTCATTTTACATTAATTAAGTTTTGATATTGTAAATTATTTGTATCTTGGTTGCAGTTTGCCATCGCATATGTCTGGTTTTCTTGGTTTTTTAACAGCCTCATAACGTTTTGTTTTCAAGGCTTTTATTTCAGCTACAGCATGGTTGATAAAAAAAATTGTGTTCATCTTTTCTCGGAAAGGACAGCGCGGAAAGATATTTGGGGACCTGGATAGAAGGGTATCTTGAAGTCTACTTGGAAAATATCAAATCTGCCTATTCTAGGTAGTTTCTCGGTGATGTGGGGGGTATTGATCACTACATGCCGTAATATTAAGAAAATAGGCCATTTCCGAGTTCCCCCGGGCCTCTGTTTCAAAACGAGGGTAGGTGCGCAGCCTTTGATATGGAAATCATTTTTCATTCTCATGCAAATAAAACTCATTTTCACTAGAAAGGTTATGCACCTAGCCTCATTTTGAAAGTGAGGGTTTTTGGAACTCGGAAGTGGCCTATTGAAAAGACACTTCACAATAACCTGAAAACCCAGAGTACAACACAAGGGCAGTGATTTATTACCAATTAAGACTGGTGAAACTTGATTTTAAGTTGTATTCTTTTGCGAGGAACAGTTAAGGAACTAACATGTCACCGCTTTGGTTATATTATAGAGTGTGTTCCGCAATAGGCCACTTCCAAGTTCCAAATCACCTCACTGTCAAAATAAGGCGAAGTGCACAACTCGTCTCGGGAAAATGAGTTTTATTTACATGAGATTGAAAATTTATTCCCATATCAAAGGCTGAGCACGTAACCTCGTTTTGATACAGAGTTCCGGGGGAACTCGGAAATGGCCTTTTATTTCTGGTGTCGTTGGTGGGGACACGGCGGTCAGCTATTGGCCATTCCCTCGTTCCCTGATTATACTCCCAGAATTCTTTTCGAAATTACACCCGCCCAGTTTCTCGTCTCTTCTAAAAGTGACGAGTTATGATGGGAAGTTTCCACAACACCAAGAAAACCCCCGTTTTTACAGTAAAACCTAGTGATGAGAATTTGTTGTGCATCATAATAGGACTACTACATTGTATTCAGCCGGGGGAGAATGTGGTATCCTCCTATACTCGAGTGAACGCAGACACAGAAAGTGGGTGATAATCGGGGCAAACACCGATACAACTGAGAAGTTTTTGTGTCATAAAGGCTGGAGCATTTTGAGATAAATGTATATTTTTGCTTTCTCTGATTGTTATTTCCTCTTCCGGTTATAATTTTTTTAAGTGTTACTCAACGCTTTTTTTGTTGTAGTGGTTAAAATGGGCCAAAATTTAGACCTGTAGCAGGTGTTAAGGGTCACTCTAATCTTGTATAATGATCTTCTGCGGCCCAAGGTTAGACACGGTGAGTTCTTGGCACGAAATTAGACGGGACATTTACCTCCTTTCCGTCACCCCTTGAACTCCCTTCGGTCTCGCGTTCCGTTCTTCGCGTGCGATCCAAATAGAGATGTGTTGGCAGCACATTCTTGACTAGAGTTATAGACAGAGAGAAGGTGGCGCATATTTTACCCGTGAAGGTGTATCGCTTAGGTTTAGGCGCAAAGAAATACCTCTAGAACGCCAAGACCGGCCTCCTTTAGTACTGGCAATTCTTATTTTCAGACGATCATTCCCGTCATTTTTTATGCCACTAGTATGAGAGCCCACCACTTTTCCCGTTCCCGGTACAAAAGCTTTCGTAGTTCCATTGTAAAAATTGGTTTACCCAAGTCACTATTTTTCCCTGTCGTACGGAAGGTCCACACCTATTATTCTGCTTGCTGTCTAGCAAGTAATCGTCTTAGGAGAATAAAACTCTTTTTTGTCGGGTGAACAAGGCCATTTAACCGAATATAATTTTAACTTCAAAATACAAGGCAAATATTTTTGTCACTTTTGTTTAGTTGTGTAAACACCAAGGAGTGCAAGGAACCGTAGCGACGTTAGTTATTTCTAACATCAGAAAAAAAAAGGAAAATTTGCGCCGGGCAGTCCGATCCCACGTCGCGAGACGCGCAATCTTGCAAGTGATGAAGATACTGTATATTTGTGATGCACCTGCAGAAAGTTGTTTTGCTAATCCAAACGTGCTGCTTTGTTTAATATCCTTACGTAGGGTACCCTGTGACCGGCTTTCCGGTGACTCAAATGGTAGCGGCCGTCGCGCAGAGAAAACAAGCCAAAAAGCGATTATAACACGCGCGATGTAGGGAAGGGGACGGTGGCGGGTAAAAAAAAAAAAGGTAAGTGGGAGTCCTCCCTAGCCCTCTCGCGTTTTTTACATAGTTTTTCACTGCAAGACAGCACTATTATCTTATTATTATCTTGGACCTGGAGAGCTTATAATTAGGGTGTTTAGGGCGGAAATCTGTTAATGATTTTTTAAGCAAGCGGGTACCGTCCGGGGCTGTTCTTCAAGGACTTAGAAAGGCACAACAGAAACAGAAAGAAAGGATTCCACGACAACTTATGTAACGGCAACCAGGTTTGTACAGATTTAGGTGTAAATTAGCCAAACCTACTCCCTATCCTATTGAGCTTGTCACAAAATTAGGCATTATAATAGAGAGCTTTAGATTCTAAGACGAGAACGAGAATTTCTAAATACTAAATAGTGCGCGCGCGCGAACCAACGTTATTTTGGCGAGAAAAATTGATAGCCACGTTCATTTTACTTTAAATGTCGTAGTGGCGAAAACAAGTTATCAAATGGTAGGACTGGTACGAATTTTATCATTTAGCTATCAGGAGAGGGTATTACCTCCTTCGACGGAAAGTAAGCGTCCTAACTTCTGTGGTGAAAAAAAAGGGACGATAAAGGTTTCCCGGGGTGTCTATTTCTTAGAGAATGGATGAGAAAAATGAAAACTATAAAATGTCATCCTCGCCCTCAAATCTAAAGCTCTCTATTAACCTGCGATAAAGCGGTGTTTTCCGAAAAAATAAAGGAAAGGAAAAAAGAACACCTGATCACAAATTCGCATTATGTGTGCTTTCTTTTTGTCAAACCGACCGATTATAAACCAGACCTAATCACTGGAACAAAGCCACGACGACATCAATCGAACAAAGTTTTAAACGGATAGAATCGAGATAGAAGCTTTCCTTTTATGTCTTGACCAAAATATTACGGACTTTTAGATTCAACGGCGCGACGACAACGAGAAGATCGCTTAAAAAGTGAATTTGTGTTCTTTCAGTCTTTATAGCGATTATTCCTACCCACTTACTTTGTCAAATGTCAATGTAGGCGAACCCTCCTGAAGATGAACTTCAAGTGACCTTATCCAAGCTTAGAAAGAGTAATTAAAGTTCGTCGTTGCTTGTTTACATCCTCCATAAAACGCGAAATAAGGCATTTTCACGTCGTAGTCGTGCAAAAACGGGAAAGAAATGTACAAAAAAGTGTGATGCACGTGCGAAGTAGCCTGAAATTCATCCGATTGCTTCGAGTCGTTTTCTCCTCTCAACAACCAAGTTACTGAGGGAGTAACAACGACTCGAAGTAATCGGATGAAATTCAGGCTACGTGCGAAGTTGTTGTTTTGCTTATTAAACCAATTGTTTTTTTGACCTTCTCGTTGCCGTCGTCGTCGTTGGATCTTAAAGTCCCTACTGATTACAGTCAAACCCCGCTTTACCATGGACACTGACTTTATGCGGACACCCCCGGCCCGTTAATACGGACTTCTTCTATATGGCCCCCAGTGTCCATACTACAGTCAAACCTGTATTAAGTGGACCTCTATTAAGTGGTCACTTACCAAAGTCAGTCCCGGAAATCATTTCCGTTAATTACTGTAAAACCGATCTGTATTAAGCGGTCACCCGTACTAAGCGGTTGCACTCGCCTTTTCGGAGGTCCCAGTGAATTATTTTTATTGTCTTTACAATTGTACCTACATTAAAGACATTAAACGATCATTTTGAGAAGACGTACCACAATAGTGCAACAAGTCGCACTGTGCAAGGCGTCAAGTGGTCTTTAACTTTTTTCTTTTGGCCCAAGAAAAGGTAGAAACATGAGGAGGTCAATTTGTCGTGGGGTAGTTAAGCGGTCATTAAGCCATTCCCAAGGGGTGACTGCTTAATACTGGTTTGACTGTACTTCTCATTCTGTAGTGCGTCTTTTTTAAATTTATTCAAAGACCCTAGTGAGACCCGTCCGACCGGTTAGACTGACCAGCTCTGGAGACGTACCACGTTTTTCCGGGCGGAAAAGTCTGAGACCAACATTTCCGGTTATTTTGGCACAATAGCAATCACCCTCTCAGAAAGCGTTGGCATCGGTGACGGCACCAGTAATGAGAACGGCAAAAAAAAAAGGAAACGTAAACAAACAAACAAAAAACACACAAATGAAACACAAAACAAAATTAATTCAAAGTAGACAGACTGCAAATTATAGTAGTTGCTAAAAAATATGTCTACGTCATCTACGTGCCCCAACTGTTCATCTGTAGGATGCCTAAAACGTTAATAGCCTGTGTATCAGTTGTTTCGGCTTCATTTATGCAAAACGGGAGAAGTGCGAGAGACTCACGAAGGCGAGCCAAAAAGTAAAAGAAGCTTCAATTTTTTTCCTTGCCCTCGCCTCACCCGTCTCCCGCGCTTCTCTCGCTTGGGTAAAAGGAACGGAAAAGAGTCGAATCCACGGACACAAGAACAACAACAACTCTGCACTTTGATACATCGTACTTGTTTGTACATTTTCCTACCTTCACTGCACTTGTGTGACACAGAACTTTGTAATTGTAAGTTTTATGCAAGACGTGAACCAAATACAACGACTTCCTCTACCCTTTCTTTACTTAGTTAGCCCTGATACAGTTCCCTAGAACTTAGCCCCAGGGTTATGGTATGGGTTTCTAGCCCCAGAAAAGAGTCGCCAAAATTGGGAAATTCAACTTTGTGGAATAGTTCACTTTGTAACCTTACTCTGATTTTACTGCTTATAGTGGGCAAACAGGGCATGCTATTGGTGTAGATTCATGCAATTTATTACTAGTACTGTCATAAAAGCATTTTTTTTGGGTCAATTTCAGCAAGATGGACAGCTTAGATCATGCAGAAGCAGGAGCCTATGTAGACTACGAGTAGTCCCCATTTTTCCTCAGCGAAAGAAGAGCGAGCGAAACGCGGGCGCGCGATTTTCTCTCTCACCGCCCCGCCTCACCTCTCTCGCGTGGGGTGATTTTCACGCGCGCTTGCGTTTCGCTCGCTCTACTATCCATGAGGAAAATGGGAACTACTCTTACTCTAGAGTCTATGAAGTCTATGACCCTAGTGATGCAAAAGAGCTTAGTGCCAGGCTCCTGGTAGATGACAACTTTCCACGTTCCAGGCGGAAATATCTCAAAACAGGAGCCGGTTTAATCGGCTCCTGCTCAGAATACCAACTTCTTCACTTATTAACATGTGGCGTTCATAGCACGGCCCATGCGTTCTGATTGTGGCGATGGCGAGAGGGGAGGAAAAACTGAACGTAACCACGAGGGAAGGGGTAACCTGGGTGGCAGGAGCAAAAAGGGAAGGGGGAGGGGGAAGGGAGAAACCTTCTCTCCCCAATCCTCCTCTTTTTTCCCTTCCTCCCTATCCCCTACCCGTTTCGACGCCTGCTACGCAGGCTAGGGGAGGGGTAGAGAGTGGGACCCTATCCTTCTTAGCCTGCCTGGTCGGCGTTGAAAGGGGAAGGGGAAGGGGGAATTTGGGCGCCCGCGAGAGAGAAAGGAAAGGAACTCCTCTTCTCCTCCTCCCTCCTCCCTCGCGCGTGATCTCGCGCCTTAATTCCCTTCCCCTTCCCTTTCGAACGCCTGCCACGCAGGCTATATCCTTCTCTTTCTCCTTATTTTTCCACGCTCTTCTAACGTGGTGTAGCCTGCGAACCGCGGACGTATTTCCGGTCGTTGGTTCTCTTCCTCTCGGTGGGCGAAACTAGAAACTAAAGCCGAAAAAACCGGATGCTTTCGCAGGCTAAACCTGGTGCTACACTCCACCGGCTACTGTCGACTAGATTGTCCACTGTCTGCCGAGATTCAAAAGCCTGGAACAGGCTTTCGTGTTTAGATCATCGCGGCTTTTTTAATTGTTTGCATATGGTAATCAACTGAACTGAACCGAGAACCATCTCTTAAGTACGAGCTACAGGAACGCAGCGAGGATTTTTCAGGTTCTACGCACAAATTTCTCTTCTCAATTATCCTGCATTTTAACCCCCCCCCCCCCTCCCCGCTACGCGCAGCTGTTTTCCCCCGTCAGGGCTCAAAAGGTCATGCGGACCCAATATCCGGGATATCTTGGGTAGGAGCCTCATTTTCATTTCGCTGAGACATGCAGCAGCCAGCAGACAAGAGTACTTCGACATGGACACTGCATTATTTAATTGTCCTCTAACATGCACCACTTTATCCATCGTTGCTGATACAAGAAACAGTGTTGAAGTGTGGGTAAGTGGAAATTCTAGCCTGTAATGCGATGTGTTTTATCTGGCTCGGTCGTTTACGCACGTGTTCTCTGCACACCGCAACTCAGCTGATCGATCGACTAGTTCATCAGCTGTTGTTGTTTTTGAACTAAAAATCAATGATGCAAACCTGTCTGTTGTCGTAAAAATACCAGGGATGGGAAATATCAGCTTTCTTTGGTTTATTTGAGATGCATTCTTAAAACTCGATTTTCAATGAGTCTAGGTATGCGTAATGAAATTTGAGAATGTCATGTCCGAACTTCCACTGTACTAGAAAACGCTTGACGTTTGGCGCGATAATTTTGCTTTCATATATCAGTATCTTGGCAATTGTAACTTCCTTCTCTGAAATTCGCGTTATCTGGAATCCCCTTTAATACATTAAAAGTTATCATCGGTTTGACTTTGTTATTTCCATCACTGTCTTTGTAGCTGACGGAGATCAAAGGGGCGGAGTTTGAAAATGAGTGAAGATTTCTTCTTTTGCCCAGGTGAAGGATTTACGACAGTGGCGGTGGTACATGTAGGTTTTCTTACATTAATCTGTGTAACTTCAGTTTAATGTTAACTACAGTGAAACCTGGTGGATGATTGACCGCTATCAATCAATGCAGTGTCCGCTTAATACAGGGTGTCCACCTAATACAGGTTTCGATAGATAACATCATGTGAGGTGTCAAATGCCATTTAAATGAACATTGGAAACGTTTAGAATACTCCCAGAGACTGTGACGATATACGTTTGCATTAATTTCTTTGTCAAAGTGGACCAATTGATCATAATTCCATGAACATAGATTGCAACTCAAATTTGAAGAAATCAGACGAGTGAAACAAGCCCGTATACAAACAAGACGAAATAGAAAACAATACTGTACTGTGAAACTAATCAGATATCGCCAACTCATGTTTTTTAATGTGAAATCGAAAAATTTGTGGGTGACAATTCGAAGCAATCTTTTGCATTTCCGGTGTCTGGCATGTTGGCTGGTGGAATTTAATTACAAGTGTCCGTTTAATACAGGTTGGCAACAATAGAAATGACCATTTCAGGTACTTTTTAGGTGTTCGCGTCCGCTTAATACAGGTGTCCGCTTAATAAAGGTTTCATTTAAAGTAAATAAGGGAAATAAATTTGGGGACTTTGGCTACTGTCCGCTTAATAGAGGGTGTCTGCTTAATACGGTGTCTGCTCAATACAGGTTTCACTGTATGATAAATATGTCTCGAGAATGCGTACTTCGGGTTTCATCAGGGATTCCAAACACCGTGAAACAGATGAAAGCACTGATAAATTATCCTCCCCAAATGAAAGAACAATAATTTATGTGGCGATGCAATCTTGCCATATTACGTAACATTACTTCAACATGCATGGCTTATTGTCGAGCTCTGTTGAAAAAATAGCTCATATGTCAGTGGTGTAAGTGTATGTATCTTTTTGTGGCTTTGTCGTTTGGATGTGTGTTGCAGGGGCCAATAAGGTTGAAGGTACTTTGCTATGAACCAATGAGATTTTGGCTTCTAAACATGACATTGCTGCGCTAAAGGTTGAACAAGGGTACTTTGACACTGCCATTTTGGTTCTTCACAACTTTGTCGTCTTCTGTTAGGGCTAATGGCATTCAGAAGCACAACATTTAACTGTCTTAATGATTCAAACGGTGAGTACAGTGATGCAGCTGTTTAAGGGTTCATATTTAGTGTGGCGGGTGGTTTAAGACATTTATGACCTAATTCAGCTATTGCAAATGTGACCTTCTCCAGGAAAACGTACACTAACGGTTTTCCGTTTAACGGGTAAAAACTAACGGCTAACGAACGGTTTGTTAACGGCTTTTCTAATGCCCTTAACGGGTTGGCTAACGGTTTGAACGTGTAGGCGAAAAAATCTAACGACCTACAAAAGCGTTCGAACGGATTTGCTTTGATTTTCCTAACGACTTTTTTGAACGTTTCTAACGGGCGGACTAACGGCTTCAAGAAACAATCATCTAACGGTCTAAGAGAACGTTTGATAAAAATCAAACGTTTCGAGTGATAACAGCTCAAAGACTATAAAACATTATGCGCGATGAAATCAGTTGTACCTGTCTGACATTTCAAATCATCTGAGTCGTCAATAAAACTCGGGAGACAGACAAGACATAAAATTCAGTTAAAAACCCAATCTTTAAAATTCGTTTATTACTCACCAACGTTCGTCCAAGTGATGGACCAAAAGTCGCAATGTTACTTCCGTTTCTCGAATACTACATGTAATGCACGCAAACATTCACGTGCATGAGTTCAAGTTTTCGCTCCTGTCTTGCGCTGTGGCGTTTTGAAAATAAGCAAGAGCTTTTCTAGAAAGTAAATTATAAAAATTGATACATTTTCCCTGTTCTTGATCATATCTTGACCAAAAAAGCGAATTTTTACCGCTTCTTGGTTGATTGCTGCGTTTTAGTTCGATCGATCCTGACGATGTCGCCGTTCAAGTGCAGCATTGTCATAGCAACCACTTGCTCAGTCCCAGTCCTTTGATGTCATACAGGTATTCTCATTAAAATGTATTTCCCACGTTTGTCCCACGGAACTTAAAAAACACAGACAAAAATTATCCACTTATTTTATTTATTGCTACGATACCTAACATTACAAGTCTGAGAGAAAATCTAATGGAAAACGAAAGTTCTAAACATCGAGGTATACATCAAACTGAGATCGTGTGAAGTGTCCAACAGAAGAAATGGTTTACTGGCGCCTCCAGGTAAATAATCAGAAAACCTATTCGCTTACATGTTGCTATTAATAGTTTGTTACGTACGTATGTAAATGCTCGTGTGTTCAAGTGCGCGAATGTAGCCTGAACGACAAACGCATGAAAGTGTGAGAAAACGTATGTGTTGCAGGTTTTAACCGAGTACAGATTGGGCGATAATCAAACGAATGTAGAGCGATAACCTAACGATTATAATTTCAAAGGACATAAAACAGAATAATCAAAAGAACTTCACTCATTAAACGTTCTAGAATGCAAATCTAACGACTTTGCCGAATGACTTGAACGTCCTGGAACGAAATTTCGAACGACTTTTTCTAACGTTTTGAACCACCTTGACTAACGCCTTTAACGGTTTCTCTAACGCTTCTAACGGCAAGGCAAATTTTTCTAACGGTTTTACTAACGGCTTGAACGCTTTCCCAAGCCGTTGTAACGCTTAGTTAACGGGTTGTTAACGCTTTAAGCCGTTAAACGGTAAACCGTTAGTGTACGTTTTCCTGGAGAAGGTCACAAATGGCACATTGTATGGGAATTATATTTCACCTGCTTTAAAGTGAAGTACAAAAAATCATAGTCTTCAAAGGTCTACAAATTGGTATTTAGATATTGACTTTAATTTGGAAGTATGTGTAATTGTGTTTTTAGAAGCTTGAACAAGAGCTGATTTTTTTAATGCTGTACCCAGGAGATATAATTCTGTAAACATGCTTTATTCTCAACTTAAGTGCAACCATATCTGATACGTGTTTGCTGTCATAAATAATTTTATTGCAGATGTTAGAAAAGGAGCTGATTTGTTAACATCGTTTGAGCAAAGTAATCTGGTAAACAATATGCGTTCTTTCACATGCAAATTTTAAAGGGGCAAAGTCCAACATCTTCACGTGCAAATTGTGTGCATGAGTTATTTTTATAATCCTGTTTACTAGATTGCTGTGTGATAACTCAAATTCTCTTATGTATAAACCATGAAAGGGGGCAAAGTCCAACACTTTCATGTGCCAGCTGCGTGACTGTACATCTCATGCAGATTGGCTTTTCACAGTAATAGTAGTAACTTGAACGTATGAAGACCTGTTTCGTTTTGCAACCAATACCTTAAAAAAGGCTCCTGTCTGCAATGGCTTTTAAAACATGAAGAATTAAGTCGTAGTAGTTAAAGACTGTTTCACTGAGTAGAATTGCACGTGAAAACCTGATGATGCAACCATCTACCACAATGATAAAAAATCCTGGTATTTTGTAACTATCTGGTGTTTGATAAGCCACATTTTCTTAAGAAACGCCAAGGAAACCTTAGAGTTTTCCTTCGAATCAGCGTTTGGTGAGGTGATATTTATTGTACTTTTACATTATTTGTTTAACTTGCACCAGATGTATCAGGGAAAGACAGAGGAAAGTGAATATATAGCATGAGGACTGACTCAGCTGAGCGTTTCACATTTTCATTTGTGTACCACAATACCCAATTTTGCACAAGAACTCATTCTGCATTTAGGATGAAAAAGGTAGATGCATCACTCTTGGTACGGTTACACTGAAGCATCAAGGTTACACTGAAGCATTCAAAATAGCTCATGCATGTTAAACATGCCTATGTTTTTGGTGTAGTTGGTGTCTAACCACAAGTGAAGATGGAGAGGCAAGATTTGGGGAGCCGAAAACGGTTTACGAAGAACTTGAGTTAGTCAAAAAAACTATTCCCTCGTCAACCAAATATAAGAACAAATGGGTGGTAACAATTTTTGGCGAATGGCAAATTTCTTGGGTGTATAATCACATGGTTGGCAGACCAGCATAGACCTTCTTTTCACACCAGAAAAAAGTGCAATGTTGCTCTCTCCTAATTCATTTGACTTCTAAGAGCCTGTTCCCGAGGCCAAAGACTCAGTGGTCACCCTCCAAAGTGAACAATATCGTACCTTTCTGTCTCAGCCCGGACCATGGTGCAGATATGACTTTTAAGTTTTTTCCGTTAATGTAAAAGTTCATTGATTCCTTTGCCAGAGTTTTTCATGTTGACCATGTTATTTTCCAAAAATGTATCATAGTATCTCCTTTCACTTAAGTGTATCAATGTACAAATTTTATTTCTATAGTGTTTGTACCTAACTTCATCTCCAGATGCATATAATTTATTTTTAACCTTAATCACCACCTTAATTCCGTTAGTTATCCAGGGTTTAGATAGCTGCTTTACATTGCAATTAGATAATTTTTTCATGGGGGCATGTTTGTTAACAATTGTATAATACTTGTTGTAAAACGATGAAAACAATTTGTTCACACAAATTGTTCCATTTGCAATAACTTCAACTTCAGACAGCTCTTTGTTAAAGCATTCAGCAGAGAATCTTGAATGGTGACATTTTTTATATTTTTAACTTGTTGAAGTTTATCTTTTGCTGACGTTCTGAGACAGAACTGTGAAAAATGATCACTAATATCTGAAATGATGTTTCTGTTAGCGACGAGTTGGTCAGGATTGTTAACAAAGATGTTATCAATCAATGTAGCAGAAGTTCTGTGAACGCATGACTGTTTGTCTCCTGTTGGAATAAGATAACAGCTTCAAAGAGAGAGTAAATAATCCTGGCTTATTTGAGATGATTCACACTTGAGTAAATCTATATTAAAATTACACATGATATAAACGTCCTTGTTATCTAGATGCATTAGGAAATAATCGGGCGAATTGTGCTGGCAATAAATTATTCCACAAACAATCACGACAAAAAAAGTGGCATTTTCCACTGAGAAAACGCGCGGTGAATTAACGAAGAAGGCACAATTTACCAGCATTTTCTGAGATTCACCAAGCGGAAAATCCTTCGTTTTCCAAACGTTTTCACTCCAGTTAATTTGAGTATTCATTCCATTATCCATCAGTTTTCCGATTCAGTGAACGCCAGTAAACATGCGTTTGCTGACGTTCACCGATCGGTTAACACTCTGTGAACGTCTTGTGTTCCGGCATTTACCCTGAGTTTTCAGAAGGAAAAACCTTGAGTTCACCGCAGTTAACGAGTGAAATCCTGCCTTTTGCAGACGTTTTCCCTCATTTTCCGAAACGGTGAATACCGCTGAATCCAGGAAAATCGCATGTATTCCGGCGTTTACTGATCGCTTACTGTTAGGAAAAATGCGCGTTATTCCGACTTTTGCAAGCAGTTTTCTTGCGTTTTCTTTGACTTTCCGTGACAGTGAATTCAAGTAAATTCAAGAAAACTCGCGTTTTCCAGCATTCACTGATAAGTTCAGGCATGGAAAACAGATTGTATTCCAGCGTTAGCGGTTGTTTTCTACTAGTTTTCTGGTGTTCTCTAGTACAGAAAATTTGTGTGAAGTTGGGAAAACGCAAAATTTTCCCGCGTTTCCCGTTATATCTTCTTTGGAAAATTGCTTGTGTTTTGACAATTTACTTTTTCCTCCCGTGTTTTCTATGGTGTTGTAACGTTCAGTATTTAATTAAGACAGGGAAAATATATTGTATGTCATAGCTTTTCCGTAATTCCCACCCCGCAGTTTAGGTCCTCTGGTTATTACTGTGTGTAAATGCGTGTAAAACTCAAGGTATAGTTATTGTGTAGGGAGTAAAATGTTTCCTTCCCACTTACTCATATATAGAGTGCACAGATGAAAAGAACCAATATATGAACTGTAAATTCTGAACATTTATTTACATGCATACATATCATACCCTTAGTGTTACAGTGCTCGCAGTCTAATTCTATAGATGAAATTGTCAGAAGATGTGGTCTTCAAAAGTATAACCTAGCTTACACTAAAGAAAAACATTGCTAACATTCTGCATTGAGAACTCTCAGGCTGAACTCTATGCGAAGTGCAAAAAAAAAAAAACCACTCAAAAGTCCAACGAAATCTAGTTCTTGCATTAATACCATATAATTAAGTGACAATAAAGTGTATTAAAGAACCTTTTAAAGCTATGTGTAACTAACTATACAGAAACAAGATGTTTGTGATTTGAACTCATGGTTCTGATGCACATCAATTTTGACATCTAACTGAATATTGGGTAACAAACATTATGCGGTTAATTCCTAAGATGCAACTTTTTGAGAAACGCTCCCTATTTAGGGTGATACATTCACTTCAGTGGCAAAGAGAAGTTGCTTAAACAATCTTCTGGTGTTTCTTTACAACACCTCGATTCTTGATATGAATTAAGTATACCTTGTCAATTCAAAGGGCTTTAACAGTTAAAATGACTCATGGGGAATTGCACACAGCCCATTTCAAATGTTCTGGGACAGTGTCTGTCCCTCTTTCACTGGCAACACCTTGTCTTCGACTGTGTTTGATAATGTTTTCCTCGCATTAACCGTTAACAGGTACGGTTAGAAAACACCGCATTCACCTACTAAGGAAAACAAGGAGGTAACGTAGCATTATCACTGGAAGGATGATGGCAACTGAACGTTATGTTTTCCTTATGTTTGCTGTCAAATGAAAACCCGAGAAAAACTCTATGTTTGGCCACCGCGAAAAACAACAGAAAACGCTTAGAAAACAGCATGTTCGTCGATGTTGTGATGTTGTGATGGCACATGCTCAAAAACATAACCTGGAATGCTTGGATGGGGTTGCTCTCATCAGAATTTGTAATTTTTGTCTCGGTAATACCAGTAACATCAAAGTGGAAATCAAGTTCATCTAATAACAATTCTACATTTTCTAGATTGTGGTTGATGCTCACAATTTTGTTATGAAAGATGGAAAAACTAGACCTAACCATGTTTTCAGGGAGTTTTTCCTTAAACAATTTGATGCTATGCAGAGAAAAGTATCTGCTTTGGATACGCTGATTAGGGAAGTTGTACTCAGTATTCACTTAAGCATCCAGATTACAGTCTAGGCTAAAAATATCTAAGTCGTATAAACTGTTTGATTTATCTAAATTTTGCCTTGGCCACCAATCAGCAGAGATCGAGTTATTAAACTGCCCATGATAAAGTAAGTTGCTATTTACATATCTAGTTACCTTATTACATGAAATTTTCACGAATTTCGTGATACAAAAAAAATCGTGAAATTAAAGTGACACTAACAATGAGTGTCGCGAGCGTAACTTGACTTAAGAATACATGAATATTAAGTGACTCACATTATGTCGATAATCCAGAAATTAGCTTTGGTGCATTTTGAGGGTAAACTCAGTCCCTATCCAGCGCTGTAGCTAGTATGAGGCCAACCGAGGCACTCGCCTCGGTAAAATTTTGACGAATTTCGCCGATCATTTTTATTTTACATAAACGATCATCGGATATTTTTAACGCATCATGATATTACAAAGAATTCAGCAATTCAGTCAATATACTATGAAAAAATTACCATATCATCGATCTCAAGGGGCTACGTACGTTAACTCAAATTTTTTTTGAACAAATACTGTTCAAAACCATTGGCGAGGTTAACGGTCACCCAGATTATGTCGCTTGTTTCTGATTATTGCTTTTTAAATTCCACTTAAATTAACTCGAAAAAAAGTTACTGAAAGGCCCAGAAAACGCTGCAAATCGCATTTCCGAGAGACTAAAGTTCAAAATTTCTCGGGGGGGCATGCCCCCGAACCCCCCTAGCAACTCCCGCCTGCCTCGGTTGGCCGTTTGGTCTGGCTACGGCACTGCTATCAGAACGCTTTAAAATGACTGTACTCAAGGGCAGTGTCTGCCATATTGTATATTTTTCATCACTTTTATTGGGAAGAAAGCAAAGGTTTAAGCCATTAATGTTAAGTTGTCAATAATGTAAAGTAACTGTGAAAAATTTTGGGAAATGAACATTCCAGGCAAAACTGGAGACCCCTCATACACTGAACTTAGTTGTCGGTAATGATTTGCTAAACTGAAACACTGGATGTCCTACAAGGTGAAAATTATAATGCAGACAAGTCATTAGTAAGTCAAAGATTTTAATCAAACTTCTCAAATCCTTTATGCAATTCATTCTTTTAATGCAAGAGTGAAGGTTTCTAAGTCAACATACCTGACACCCAACAAAAAAACTTAGAAATTCTAGGAGTAGTAGAATCTTCGCCATGGGCTCGGTAGGATGCCATCTTGGTTGCAACAGTAAGAGAATTGACTGCTGACCACCAAAGCAGCTCATTTTTAACTGGTTGTAGTCCTGTAATTCCTGCCACCCAGCGTCAAAAGCAAGTTTGTGTACATTTCCTTGAATATTTGCAGCTTTCTTGATTCACTGGAAGAAGGGGTTTCTGTTTTTTTTGTTTTGTACTTTCCATTTGAACTAGTAGAGACCTCGTCTTTGTTGGCAACGAATTTTAGTGGAAAGTAGGCGGCAAAAAATCTCCAGCTGTTGGCATATGTTCACTGGGCTGGCTTAAGACTTATCACATCTTAATCTTCAGGAGACTCTGTCCCTGTTAGCTGCTGAATGCCAGTTATCTTAACATTATTTTGATAGCTGTACTGCTCAAACAAATCAGTGGCTTCAGCAATTTGATCAACCCGTATCAATACCTTCTCAAGTTTGTTTGATGAACACTCTGTCTTGTCTCAGGTCTTCTTCTTTGTGGTAGCAAGGTCATTGTACTCGTTATTTTGTTCTTGTTTACCAGCAATTGATGATTTTAGTTTTGTCCTGAGAGACTCCAGGTCAGTCTCTAACCTTTTCAACTGTTTCTTTAGATCATCATTATCTTTCTTCAGGGCTGTTCCTGTGCCATGATTGGTTTAGTGGCAGTAAAAGTGCAGATGACAAAATACCAAAAGAACCAGCCACATTGAAAGTCGCAGCAGACAATAAGCTAACTGCTCTTAACACTAACAGAGCAAGTGACATCACGGGGGAGGAAAACATGTTCAAACCAATGACAGAACAACAATGTACCTAAGTGAATTTTGTAGCAACAAAAACGGTTAGTTTCTTAACTGTTAAACCATTTTTAGTTTACATGATGAATAAACTCAACTTCTTATTTTTCTGATACCTATCCTTTCTTTGTTCGTTTTTTCCTCCTTGCACTATAATCAAAGGACACTTCTTTAAACCCTCAAAAGAAAAAACATATTATTGAAGAGGTACATAGAGTGCATAGCCAAAGAAGACATAAAATTTTGAGTTTTTTTTACTGTAGAGCAGTCATAAATTAACAATTATTAAATATTAATTACAATTAATTACAATCACTTTGTGAAGGAAACAAAGTCCTTATATCAACCATTAGAGTGATTTGAGCATGGCCAATGTTCTTGGATGTAGAGTGCAACAAAACCACTTGAAATGACTGAATGGGAAAAGGACCTTGAATGGATTATAGCTGCATAACAAGTCCACTAAAAGACAAAACAATGGTTTCACTATTTTTATCAATATTTTTCAACTGAACTTCAAGTTGTCCTTATGCAATTCGTTTATCTATACTCACGTGGTTTACTTTGGAAGCCTCAGCGAAAGTCTGCTGGATCTTTGTGCATGGCCTTGGATGTAAGTTTTATTGCTTATGTTTGTGGTTAAATAGATGGGAGCTTTAATCTAAAAACTGATTTCACTGTCAAAGAATTAATACGTGTAACCACTTTATAACAAGCCATGGTATAATCAAGGCTGCTATAATGAGCAGACTTTCTGGTATTGACTTGACTGCAATTTACTGCAAATCTAACACTGTCCGAGAATATCTCTTGGTGCTGGTTCTCCCAATCAATGAAGAGACTGTATCTGTCGATTTACTAGTTTATTTCTCCGTTCTTTATACTCTCAATTCTGTTCCATTCCGAGGCTTGACCTCTTACAACAAGTGTCTTATTCATGCCAAAAATGTGTGGTTACAATTACATGGCTTTCCAAATCCTCTCAACAAATCAATGGCCTCTTCATAATTGGCTGCTGTAAGCGCAAGTCCCGGGATGGTTGTTCTCACAGCTCCTCCGAGAGGACCACGCAGATAGGAAAACTTGTCGATATCCGAAAGGTTTGGGTTTGAATGAATGGAGCTCTCGTAACACTCCCAGAATTCTTACCGTTCGTCTACCTTTCCATTAAAACGCCTGACCTCTAGCTTGGGAAGCTTTGCTTGCACGTTGTTGTTTGTGACCACTTTGCCACTCGCAACTGGTGGGTTTGGATGTGGGCTCACAGGACCTTCTGATTTTGGCGTAAGAAGCTCAGCCAAGGCGTTGTAATGGCCTTGATCTCTCCCTTTAGGTTTCCAGCAATTTGGACTTTTTCTGCAATCTCTTTGTCGGTAACACCCTCTTGCTCAACAAGGCCACTCAAAATTTCTGTGTCCAGTGTTCTTAAACTTTCAAGCTGCTCTTCAAGCGACGCTTTAAGTTGTGCGATTTTTGGTCACGTTTCTGTGGTGGACTCACCCGCCTTGATAAAGCCTTTAGCTTCTGGCAAGACCTGACTCATATAGGCCCTATGTCCACCTTGTGTTCTCCTTTTTGTCTTCACGGCTTCTCCCATGTCCGTTCTCGTTTGTTTCGATCAATCAGTTCACAGTATCCGGCTCAAAGGACCAAATGTGCGAGAATATCTCTCAGTGCTGGTTCTCCCAATCAATGAGAAGACTGTATCTGTCGTTTTACTAGTTTATTCCTCTGTTCTTTGCACTCTCAATTCTGTTCTGTTCTGAGGTTTGACCCCTTACACCATTGTCTTATTCATGCCAAAAATGTGCGGTTGCAATTACATGTCACAGCTGACAAACATACTTTGTTTTATAATTCATAATACATGATCTACCTTCTTCGTGCATCTGTCACACGCAAGTCGTGACGTTACAGTGAATAAAACATTAAAATAAGAAACATTGCGTGATATAATATTAACGAAAAACAATTATTATCTGACAAACACAAGTAAATATCACAAATTAGTTAATAAAGGCATTTCGTTTGACACTTGGTTATACTGTTTGAGTAAACAACAAACAAACAACAACAGCTTTACCCGAATTTTCGATTGAGCACAACAATGTTTACTGTGGGTGCAGAATCAACGGAGTATAGAAGACCATTTTGTGTGGTCATGGAAAATGCTCTGTACACTGAAACATTTGCAGATTAAAATGCAGTTAGTTTAAAAATCCGCATAAAGAAGAACTAAGAATTAAATGAAAGTGAGAATATCACTTCTTGTTTGTTAGAATAAATAAAAATTTGCCTATAAAAACAAAAACTAACCTTAGCTTACACATTGCTCCCTAGTCCAACCACAGTTTCAACAGAATGACTGTGTAAGATGGTAACACGTATGGTGGCTTGCGGCTGTGAGTGGTATCTACTTTGTAGCTGGTCTTGACTTGTAGACCTATAGTTTTGTGAATAATCATGGATGTAGCATACCTGATTACTTTTTAGGAGGATGTTAAATGCACTCTCTCTTTTCCTTCATTTGCCAGGTTGAGTGAAACTGGTGGGACAAACTCTCATTTACAAGCATTTTAAAGTTGGTAAACAAACCACCGGGAAAGGTTTCTTTTCTGAGGGGTTGGTGCTTCCTCTTTTCCTTACCATAAATATTATGTTTCACCAATGCTAACATGACCAAATTTTTGCCAGTTTAGCGTGGTCGTTTTAGAGCTTACATGTTCTTCTGAGATAAGCTGAAATTTGGTGACACCAGGCTCCTCACACTCTCTATTTAAACACTTCAATAGGTGATAATCTTGCCTTTCTGGCCCAGCAGTCAGTGTTCAGTGTATTTAACAAAATACCATGTGGGTGTGAAGTAACGTGCTATTCAAGGTGGAGGTTACCTCAGCAAGTAACATTGTCTCGGCCGCAATGACTAAAAGTGACTATCATCTCTTAATGCTCCTCTATTGCATTTAACCTCTGGTTACCTGTCTTGAATTCTAAATACACCTCAGTTTGAATTTTCACCAATATTTGTTTGGGGTGGTTAATGTACTTGTATGTTTTAGCTGCAGGGTGCATGTTTTTGAATCATATACATCTTGTTGCTTGTCAGTGCAGAGATCCCAGGGCTTGACCAGCACAAGCTTACTGTGCTCTGTAGGAATAGTGTCTGACTGAGTTTGGCTTTTTGTGTAAAGCCATTGCAGTAGGACTTGTTGCTCATCAGAGTTTAAGCTCTGTGTTGGAATGTAGTACTTTAGTGCTTCCTGTTGATACCTAATCTTTGGGATACTTTCTTTCAAGCATTTGCTTGAAAAAAAAAGTGGCACATTCAGCCAGATTTCGTTGTAAATATTCCAACTTGAAAGTCATTGTGACAGCCTGTTCAGAATAGTGCTTCCTTGCTTCAACTTTGTAGCCCTTGGGTGTTTGTAGCTGGGTCTTAATCCTGTGAACACTTTTTCACTTTCTCCCCTCGTCTTGAACTGAAACATATTGATCTTAGGGTGCAGCATGGTTTTGCGGAACCTTATTCTATCTTTGCTTTTCCTTAATTGTTGTGAGAAAACATCAATTTATTGATGTGCAAGGTCAAGTTTGAAATCCAGTTTTCATCCAACATGTGGTGATTCAAGGTAGAAACATTACAAACAGATGAATTTGAAGAAAACAAAAACAAGTCATCTGTGTTTACTGCCTCAGCAATAGGCCCTTTTATAAGCTGGTAAGGACACTCCAATCTGCATATGTTTGCTGAAAAATTCAAGCCATTCTCTGGTTTCCGTTGGCGTTTCTTTGTTTTATTCTTGTAGAAAAGTACCCTCAAAGGAAGGGAAAATGAAGTAGAAATTAGCTACACATGCAGATGTGTAGATATGGTTATTCCTGCATAATTGGTGTCTAACAGAGAGTATGCAATAGTTATTGCTTGTGCTGATACGATGTTGTTGAAATGACAGTCTTCATTACCATCTTCATGGCAGTTTACATGAGTTTACTACTTCAGTTTCAGCTATTATAGTTGATACAGCATCATGTGACTCCTTTTATAAGCTGGAAAGGACACTCCAATCTGCATACGTTTGCTTAAAAATTCAAGCCATTCTCTAGTTTCCGTTGACCTTTCTTTCTTTTTTTCTTGAACAAAAGTACCGTCAAAGGAAGGGCAAATAAAAGGAGAAATTAGCGATGCATGCAGATGTAATCTGTAATGGTAATCTGTTTTATTGTGAATCAAAGATTTAGTTTATGGAGTATGTGATAAATAAATGAATGATGAATGAATCAAATCAATGAAAGCAATCATTAATGATCAAGATCATACTTGTATTAGGTTTACAACAGATCTGGCATTTCATTGGCAGCTTGTTGCATGAGTTTCCTCCCCATCATGGCATCTATTGCTGCTCTTCTAGAGAACCGTTTTTAATTTAATACACTGAAACCGAAGACAGGGCCTGGTTTTTGATTTGATTGGCTGATGGGGTTTTATGGGGTTGTTCATCTTTGACTGCAAATTTCTCTTCAGAGGCTGATAGTATTATCCATGATTTGTCTTTGAGGGTACTTGGTGAAGATGAACAGATTTTAGGGTTACCTAAAAAACAAGCAACATGAAAACCTTTCTATTGGTAATAGTGTTCAATGGAAGTAGACAAAACCAATCCAATGTCTATAATTTTTAAAAACTGTTTTAACAGAAAGAGAAATCGTCCCTGAAAAGCTTTTTAAAAAGGTTTTCATTTGTTGGAAATAATGGCATAATGTTTAGTGAATGGCGAATAAATGATTGACTTAAACATGGTTGACACAATGAACTGGTCAAGGTAGCACAATCACAATAGAATGTTGCTTTTTGGGCTCCCAGGTGACTGTTTCTCTGCAGCTTTGCAAAATAAGTGGGCCGTCTTGTTGTACTTAAGGAAGGTTTGTAAAGGTGTAGATATGGTTATTCCTAAATAATTGGTGTCTATCACAGAGTGTACAATAACTATTGCTTGTGCTGATATGATGTTGTTGAAATGACAGTCTTCATTACCATCTTCATGGCAGTTTACATGGGTTTACTACTTCAGTAATTGATTCAGCATCATCTGACTCCAGTGAAGTGTATATGGCAAAAGTTAATACCAGAAATTTATGATGTAATAAGGTGTATGAAAGCAAGGTTGACAAAGGTAGTTCGGTAGGTTGCACAACTTAACAGTAGTTCAGTTGTTGTGCAAGTCCTCACACCATCATTTCCCATAAAAGACCCAAAGATCGTTCATTGTTGAACATCATTTCATTTCAATGGAACAGATTGTTACAATTTATTGGGATTTTCAAGCTAATTTGACTCTTTTGTACAAGTCTTTCCATGGTTAGCTGTAAAGAAACCTAGCTAGCTAGCCAAGGAAACAGCTATTTCAGGTCTCAAGCCCCTCCCATTGGTGGTGGTTCGTGCAGCGGTGTTACTGATAATCCTAAGGAGAGTGGAACCTCCTTAGCCCCTGAAGTTGAGAAACTCTATATTGAAGCTTATGCAAAGCTTTGTGAGGTCTTTCTGGTATGCAGAGAAAGTTCTTGAAATAATAAATATTCTGATGAAACATGTTGAAAAGTTGGTACTGTTCATGTTAGGTGACAAGGGTGGTGCTTTAAGATTAGAGCACTGGTAAATAGTTTTTTTGGTGCCAATTTATTGTTCCTTGAACAGCGGTCTTTTTAACAACAAGATAAACAGATACTCAGAAACAAATAGTTTCTTTAATGGTATGGCATGTGAACAATTGCAAAACGGTTTATTCTGACCCCACTAAAACAAGACGTTCTAGGAGAAAAGTAAAAAAAAAAAAGAATTAAATAAAACACAAGTGATAAACACTTCACACAAACTACAGAATGGAGTGCATGTTTATCAAAAAAGTGAATGTATTCAAAATCATTATGTATAAAAAAACTATGGAAAGTCCTGTTAATAATATTTATGAAATAACTTCTAAATCCCAAAACAAAATAAGACACTTTTAAAGGGCCTCCACAGACTAGACATTTAGTTGTTGGCAACTAAAGGTTATCAACAACTAGAAGAATGCAATGTGTGAGGCGAGCTGACAACAACTAAATGCTTACTTTTAAGTTGTGACGTTTTTGACCATTTTTGCTAGTGTGTGGATGTAGATAGTTAACTTGTTGACAACTATCCTATTTGACCGTATGTTGCTTGTCAGTGGTCATGACTTGTGAACAGCAAAATTAAACACAAGAACTCTTGTCAAGAAAGCTCAACAGGGCACTTGGTAAAAAAGTACGTTCCAGAGAATTCTGGCCAACTTGCAGAGAAAACTGGGAAAACAAAGACTACTTCATGAATCTACGTGTTGACAAGGAAATGTTCTTGTTAATAACCGAAAAATTGGCACCTTATATTCACCGGCAATTAACAAGACTGGGGCCATCTATACCTGACAATGAGAGAGTAGCTATTGGATTATGGAGGTACGGAACTGGAGACTCGTCTCAGACAATCTCTGGAAATGTTTGTAGTTGGAGAGTCCACATGTGCAGAAGCATGTCTTGAAGTAGTTTTGGCGTTCTAGACTCGTGAAGAGCTTAAAAACATGCTGAACTTTTTCATAGAGGATGTGGCTTTCCTATGTGTGTACGTAAGACGGCCAAACAGTCGACGCAAGAACAGCAGATTTGAGCTTTAGTTTTACAAGTGTATTGATCAAACAAAATGGGAACGAGAAACCAATGTAATTGATAACTACACGTCTGTGGGAGACTTGAAAATATACTTGACTTGAGGATTTGCTCTCCTTAGGTAAACCAACTGAATTTACTGAGCAAATGGTTGCCAATTTATAATAGATTTGGAGGAAAATAACTATAAACCAAATAAGGCTAGGAAGTGAATTTACTGCTCACTAATACAGGATTTACCTAAGGGAACTAGGTGTTTACTACTCCTGCACAACAGGATTTAGGTATAAGAAATGTGTGGAAATAATACTATTACACATGGTCAAAATGTGTGTAAGGAAATAAAGGTATGTAGGTAAGCAACCAATTAGTTATCATTAGGATAATAAAAATAGATGGAAATAATAGGAAAATAAAATGAGCTTAAAATGAACTTAAGTGACCTTGTCACATAGGAGCAAGAATCAGAACCCACATCTCAATATGTGGTTCGTCTGGGAGAAGGAAGCTCTTATGGTGTGTCGAAGGGTTTTTTAATTCTCTCGTGTTACAAATAGTTGCTAGGGCTGATTATAGAATTGTTGCAGCAACAATGGGTCATGCAGGAAATTCCCATGATTCAACAATAATGCAAAAACACTCTTTCTGGAAAAACAGAGAGAACATTTTTACACCTGGAACTAGAGTTATTGAGGGTGCAGAAGTCCCATATTTTGAAATTGGAGATTCATCTTCTCCAGTTACGAAGTCAATGAAGCCTTACACACACACCTGACCGATGCCCAAGCCTATTACAACTACAGGCATTCAAGTGCAACGATGATTGTAGAAGAAACACTTGGGCTATGAAACGGAAGGTTTCTGATCCCCTTGTTTACAAATAAGTCCTCAATCCCTACAGTGATTGTCATCACCATAACATTCTACATAATATGCATATTGTCAGGGAGATAACTTTCAAGTATGAGTGGATTCTTGCAAGAAAGGATACCCATATGCTGGACATCAGTGAAGAGGATGATGACTGTTGACATCGTGGAAAGTAACTCAGTAGTACCTGCTGATGCAAAAGAAATCTGGAAAGCCCTGATGTGTCTTTTTGAATCACAAATGAAAAAAAGAAAAAAAAAAAGCAAATCTTGATTTACAAAGAAAAGCTATCATTGAGCAATACATTCTTTTATTTACAGCTGTGACTGTATGAGGATATTGTTCATAAAGCAATGTTTTCATGAGATTTTCATGAGTCAGGTAGAGTTTTAACACCAACACTTCTTTTGTCAAGTTGTAAAAATGTAGATCTTATAAATCAAAGTCAACAAGAGATTGTTGCAATGCTTGATGAAATAGATATTGTTGGTTGAGCTCCACTAAATTGAGCTGTCGAGATGCTGATAACTCAAACTTTTTATTTCGTAAGTACATTTTTATTAACATGCATCAGTTGAAACATTTATTTTTAAAATAACTGAACTGAGTTCTCAATAATGAGGATTAAACATATAATAACAACCGACAGTAAGTGTGTTTGATAAATAACAATAACCTTTATGAAAAGTTGTAGTAACATGAACTATGATACTGATTAGGAGTATGTTGCCGTTGATTGTAATCTGTGAAACCACTTCCAGGGCCACTAGTACAAGGTGTCGCAAAAGGTTGTTGGGGTTGTGAGAAGCTAGGCATCATCCTCATGCTCATCATTTCTAATTCATACTTTCTGACTTTCTCTCCCCTTTGATCCTATTTTAGCTTCTGAAGCTCCCTGTCTTTTTCCCTCTCTTTAGCTTCATGTTCAATCCATAGTAATTAATCATTTTGTCTCTGTTCATCTTGTGCATTTCTCATATCTTTTATTGCTGATGCCAGAGACTCGGATGACTGCATTGTTACTTTTTTTTTGACACCTTTGTAGATTTACATCTCACACCTTTGTCTCTTGCATCAGCTGCCCTTTTGGTCTTTACTGGAACTTTATCTTTACTCTTCCTCTCACACTCTTTTGTCAGTTCTGCATCACCATCTTCACTTTTGGACTCTTTTTCATTATGTCCACCAATGCCTACTTCATTGACTGATTCATCTTCACCTGGACTGTTAACACAAATAAATTTTAAAAAGTAGATAAAGTTTATCTATCCATTTAAATAAACAAAAGTAGTTATGTTGGTGAAATTCGTTTATCACACCTTGGTACTACCAAGAAATGAAGAGAGTTGTATAGAATAGCTTGGTTATTTTTCATTTATGCAGACGTTTGCAAATTAAGTAGGCTGTCAAGGTAGCTCTCAACATCATGCTATTGGTGACTGAAATATGGAGAAATGGCAGGGGGAGTCCATTGGCTCTTTAATGATGGCTTGATTATTCGCAAATAAACACAAGCTTTGACGAATATTAGGTAAAATATGGTACATAATACAAAGAACGATGGATTTCCATGTTTCTTACATGACACTTTTTCAAGTGGTATGGTCATGATCTTTGCAATAGTGAGGTGATGATTTAAAATAAACTTTCAGAAACTTCTCCCTTCAACAAAATTTTTGAGTATGTTATACTTGGAAAGTATGTTCAGATCCTGACTTTCTAGCACCATCCCATCTAAGTTGGCTTCGATTTCACATCTTTTCATTGCATCGGCAATGGTTGTGACCCACCGACTGTTATGAATGCTGTCACTCCTGATTTGGTTTCCATTACAATCTTTCGCTTTTAAGTACTCACTAAAAAGCAAATTCCACATTCGTTTGATCCCTTTGGGACTTGATAACCTGTTTTCACCAACTGATTACAGACTCTTTGGTACTATCCCGACTTCTCTTTGTTAAAAATTGTCTTTGATCTTAGAACACTGGTTGGGGTGGTGTTGGGTTGTGACTGTGTTGTGTTTTCGTGGCTGTGGGGTGGGATATCGAAGCTTGCGATATCTCTTTCATGGCTTGCCTCGAGTGAGTTGTTATTTCTGCCCTCTCTGCCTCAACCCACATCCTCTTTGCATAGGGGTACCATTTTTTTAGTGCTTCTCTGCCCAGTCCATGACTGCTAGGTCCTCCGCAGGCGAAAAGATTTTCTGACCACGACCCTGAGATATTGAAGAACATGTTCGCCTTGCTGCCAGTGAAATTCACAGGGCAAAATGCCCTATTTGTTTTGAATCCTTTGCATGCATTAATAAACCTGTCATTTGGACAAAAATGTTACATCAGGATCAGTTTACTTGTCGCAAAAAACCTTTATCACCCTACATGTTTGTAAAGTGATTTCAAAACCTAATGACAATTTGTTATTTCTATCCACGTGACAATTTTAAACGCGAGTCATGTAAATTGCTACTTGACTGGAGCTTAAATTCTCGTATTATTCTACTGACACATATGGCACCAGAATACAACAGTAAAATTTATAGAGGTAACTATGTTGTAATCAGCACGGTTACATTGTGGAAGCACAAAATTAATTAGGCAACTTTTACTGCCAGAATAAGATAACAGTGAAATAGTTTTCTTACAGTGATAGAGTTACATTTCTGACCACCATATAAAGATACTATGCTATGGCAAATCCAAATCATGGCAAGCCAAATAAAAAAATGGAGGCTGCCTCGTCTGTGCAGGAAAAAGGCCAAATGGAGGACGGATCAGGTTTCCCACCCCCCTCCCCTGCGTTGTTGCTAAGCTTCTGATTTTTGAGGGGAAGGGGTGGGTTCAGATAAAAATCGTAGGAAGGGAACGATAATAATATTCTTGTCTGAAGTTATTAGTCCCATGTTATCGCCTAAAAAACAGTGACATGAGGGTCTCTTGTCGTATTATTTTAATTTTCAGTGTCTCTCTGGGTCCTCGCTCCCAATGAGCTTTTGTGTGTTTGGTGCTCCTTGTTCGCTTAACAAATGAGAAAAAGGAGAAGACAGAAAGAAATTGTAAAAAACTAAACATAAAAAATGAACCCTCGACATAAAAAGCAACCCCCGACATGTCACCCTTGACCCTCAATGCCTCGATTAAAAGTCAGACTCACGGTCTAGCCTGTGAACAGGCCTTTGGTCGAGTGGGGAACTGGGGAGAGGGAAAAGCAAAAAGGCCTGTAGACAAACATTTGGGACCGACGTTCCACGGCACCCGCTGTGCATCAGATCCTGATGCAAGCTCCTTTTGGCGAGAGCACCGACTGTAGACAGGACTGATTGACATTGGCTTTTTGGTCAGCACACAGCATGCTGTTTGATCACAAAGTGGCTATAACAAAACAGTCCAAAGACTGCTAAGCTTATTCAGAGGATATTACCAAGGGAGGAACTACGCATTCCAGTCAAAAGACTCGCACTTTCTTACATTAAGCTGGAGTTTACCTAGTCACAATGCAGTTCTCTGTAGTTGATGTGGCTTCGGTTTAAAGGGGCTATGTCAGCTGGAGAGCATGCGCTCTGAGGTTATGCAAATTACTTTCAACTGTCAAAATTCTATTGTTTTTAACGCGTGACTTTCTCCATGTGCGCTGTGAGGTTATGCAAATTACTTTCAACTGTCAAAATTCTATTGTTTTTAACGCGTGACTTTCTTCATGTTCTCTGTCACGTCCAAGGTTCCGAATGTAGAGAGGTTTAGCGAAATGGGTTTAGATAAGGGATATTTCGATAGAATTTATGGAACGTTTCTTCTCTGGTTATGCTAGATCAAGAATAAAATTGCGACGACAATTTTACTTGTATATTTGAAGTAAAAACGCATGCCATTCATAAAATAGAGCGCAAACAAAAATTCAACAACAACACAAGGCTGCTGCCTAAGAAAAATTTTAGGGAGCCCTTCGGGCTCCTAAAGTTTAAAGTTAGGAGCCCGAGCCACATTGTTAGGAGCCCAGTTTGAAATCCATGTATTGTTTTTCCAAGATCATTACATAGGTTATAGAGGTTCTTGCACACTTTAATAAGAATTCGCTGTCACTACGGATTAAATAAAACCGCATTGAATATAGGTCAAATGAAGGCACAGCATCTTCGGTTGTGTTTTAAAAGCGGGAAATATATTTTATTGTTTTGAAAGAGACAGTTTCCAAATCGTTATCTATATTAATATAAATGTTCACATACGGAGTCGTAAGAAATAAACATTGCTTACCTGTTGCGAGAATTCCATTGTAGTCACTGGGCTTAAGACAAATTGCTGAAACCTTTGTCGATTTTAGCGAAAAAAAAGAACCTTTGCCGATTTTAGCGGGAAAAGCAGAACCTTTGCCGATTTTAGCGGGAAAGGGCGCTAAAGCAGCAAGGCAAGGCAAAATACAACCAACACAAAGTTGATCATTACTTTAATTTCTTTATTCAAGGTAAAGACATCACATTACAAATATGAAATATCATACTGCGTTCTCTGGCGTGTTGTTTTTAAAGTCTCTTGAAAATGCTGATACGTTGCAAACTGGTACATGAAATCGAACATCAAGCACGTCCAGTCGATAGCACGCAAGATAGCTTCCCATTCTCGCCACAAAAAAAAGTTATCAAATCGACGAAAACCCAAGCAAACGATGAACTGCACGAATGTCAACATAGGCAACAAACAGCCCATAATTTTGCTATTCCATATTTGGAAGTCAAATCTCAGACCCAGTCTTCAACTGCCATCCGGACTCGAAACGATGGCTTCGCTCGTTTTCGACAAAGCTTCACAGTTGAACACGTTAGGTTTACATAATTTACGGTTTATTTGTGGAAATTTTATACTGCCTAATCGCATCATCGCTAACCATATCAACAGTTCCACTGTTTAAAGTCCTACTCCAGCTAAAGGAATATAATGTACAAGGAGGTTAAGTCTAATGCCGTGTGTTAAGTCAGGCGCCCGCGCGGGCTCCTTGTACCGAAATTTGGTCGCCCATGCTCTTACCTTGGGCGCCTCTGGCGACCGGGCGCCCGTTAGGCAGCAGCCTTGCAACATATTGTCTTATTCAACAAAATAAATGGAAGTTGTATTTTACAAAGGAGCTACAAAAGACGCTAGACCGAAGATAAAGACCAAGACTGTTTCAAATCATTAACAATTAGACTTGTCTGTCGCTATTGATTTTATAATTTAGATGCTGATAGAACAAGAGACCAAGTCTTTGTTTTGATCTTAGGGAAACATACATTATGCTCCAACACAAACAGTTCAAAAACATGGCATTTACAGGATCTAACTCGTACTAAGGTGCCTCTCTAAGTCCGTTGAGAACAATCTGGACGAGCAAACGGTCGTGTTTATCTTTGCCGTGAATCGAGATAAATACAAGAAGGAATCTAGCCGAATTTTAAAATGTTTCCTTCGCCAGGAGTTTAGTTTAAATCCGAAACTCATGCCCTGATGCTCTTGTAATCGTTTACAAAAAACGGCCGCCAAACTCGATAGCCGCTTCATTATATGTCCACATACTTTGAGCACAAGAAAAATCCAAGAGCCAGCAGCCTCTAAAATAACTCAATAGAAAGGTCCTGTGAACTATAGGGAAGATTCCATCAAAGATTCCATCACTCATTGTGGAGTAGCCGTCATTAACTCTGCCATTACAACGGCCGCTGATAAGAGGACACAGTAAATCCACGTAAAAACATTCCACAGGCAAACAATTTTAAAATAACGCCAAAAAATTGTTCTGTAATCACCATAGAATGATTCTTAATACAAAACTTCGCTAACTATCGAACGATGGCTGAGATTTAGACAGATAAAAACAGCCTTCCAAAATCTCCGACACAACTTGAAAAAGACAGCCCAACTTTTTCAAGTTTGTTTTCATTGGCTCGCGCATGCGTGTTGGGTGACATAGCCCCTTTAAGCTGCACTTCAATCTTATAATGTTTGATCTGTAAATCACTATCCGTGATAATTTTTAAACATCCTGCAAAGATAACTAACGAGCTGTGCATTGCAGAAGATTGCAGAAAAACATTACATTCACGGACAAAAGAAAATGGCCTAGTCAGTCAGATCCAGAAGGCACTTTGGAGAAAAGTAAGACCCTTATTCAGCCGCAATAAAAAGCTTTACGCTTCAATAGAGGTAAAAAAAAATGCTCTTGCATCAGAGGGCAAATCCTGCTGACCAGAAACAAAAACCACAGTAAATCGATGTGTGCCATGACCTCTCAGTGTGAAAAAAGTGGCTAAAATCACATTTGCTCACTGAAAATGTAGAACCTTCCAGAGCATAATCTAGCCAGCAGAGGAAAACACTGGGAACAAGCAGCATTTTGGCATGAGATAAAAGTCGTGCAGGCCTACCGCCCCCTTTTATTGCTATAAATACCCCAAGGTGTAATTCCTGTCGGCGATCAAAGCACTGCTGATCTTTTTGTACTTGTTTTTGGTGCTTCATGTTCTGGAAAAGTCATGATAGTATCTGTACCTTTGGCATTCCAAGTTCGCTCATTGCAGGGGCTTGTTAAAGTAGAAACTGAACTAGCAAGACGAACAGCCTGTTAGGCACAAGTTAAGCAGCTTAAATCGGAAAAGCTCTCTTCTTGCTCAAGGAGAAATCTTAAGGATTCAAATGCTTGCGCTAGTACAACGCTGTCTTGACCACTGTCAACCAGCAAGGTCTTATTTGCTTGAAATGCCAAAGACCGGCACGGTATTAATTCAGTTCGCTAAATCTGGTTTAAAAGAAAGTCTTAACAGGTTCTTTTGGGATTTTTCTTTACATCTTTTTGGATATTTTGGTCTGCTATCGAGCCTTTTTGTTTCTGTGAGTGTTTGTTTCACTGCAGTACTTTCGATGGCGGCGCCTGATCGAAATGTCCGGTTGAAAGACTGCGTCGACGGAAGTCGCGGAAGTAAATTTGTCTCCGTGAATCCGTTTTTGTTATCTCTGGAGAGATGGGAAAGAAGCTCTTGGCTGCAAATTCTACAGACAGGGTGTTTGCCGAGTTCCTTCTACATCGAATGTTCAATTGTAAACAAAGGTCCCGTTGAAATCAGTTGAAAGCAAAACAAGTGAGTCAATCTAACATGAACAATGCTTTATTTAGCGAGTGATATCCTTAATGTAAACTTATTGTCTGGCGTATCGCTCTAAAGTAGCGAGAACAATTATTAGCAAACCAATCCTTAGCAAAACCTAAAGAAACTGTAACACAGCGATTACAGCGACAAGACTGTACGCAGTGCTGATTCGACGATTTGCAAACACAGCTTCTCGCTTATTCTTTTGAGAACACATACCTAAGCTTCCTATAATAAATTGAGGAATCAAAACATTTCATAGTCGAATTGGGCTTCAGGAAAATGTCACCTGGTGCCTTAGACGTTTCGTAATTTTATGACCTTCATTGTGTTCATCGGACTCAACAAAGCATCCATACACATTCACTACCAGTTTAAATTTTGAACTGCTTTCTCCAGTGACATTTAACGAAGTCGGTAATACATCTTTCTCCATTTGGACAAGTTTAAAAGTCTTACTGGCCTCTTTGATACTGTCTCTTTAAGCTTCAGTCAAGCGTGAAAAAAGCTAGCCTCCCTCGAAGTCGTTTTTAGTATCATCACGTAACGCTCCTCAAAAGTGGAAGCCAATCAAAGCACTGCATTTGACAAAAAAATCGTTCAAAACAAAAACACAAGTGTGCAAAGCCGTTTGGGTGAACATGGGCCTTTACAATCCATATTTGGATGTCGGCTTTTGAAATTTTTTTTTCTCTTCTTCCTCTGTGGCCCCTCCGGCCTCTAACTTGCATCATGGACGTCCACATTCCAGAAGACACAGTTATGCTCAATGCACAGCTAAATGCATTGAATAAAATAGAATGGTAGTCTTACTGCTAATAGCAAACTCAGCAGACTGAAGCTGCTGGGTAGTCAAAAGGTGACTTTTCAGTCTGCGTGGGGCATACTCCTCCCTCCATGCTCTTTTCTAAAATTTTGAATTCACATTCAACACTGATTCCTTATTGTTGTGATGACCTTGTTTTGTGAAGGTGAAGATCCAGCCTTTTTTCTTGTTTTACCCGTCTGGGCGCTGGCTGGCATCTTGCTCAAAATTCTGTGGCTTATACCTGCAGTTCTCTTGCTTCAGCTCACAACAGGTAATTTTTGGTACTGTCTTCCCAGAAATTCTCTTGCTTAGTGTTTTGGCAGTCATAAAGCCATTCAGGCTCCACTTTGTTGACTTTCATCTTAGTGTATTGGTTCTGAGGTCCAGTATACATGGGGAAGGAAGAGGGAAAGTGTCCCTGAGTGCAAATGTATACTGTGCAGTTTGCATTTGACTTGTCGATAACTGGGACACAACTGTAACACACTATATAAAACATGGATGGATGACACCTTGTGAATAAGAGCCATTTGTGCAGCGTTTGCACTCAAAGATCACTTTGTGAGATTTTCATTTCGTGAAGTGGTAGTGGCTGAATTAGAAATGTATTGAGGATAACAATTCTGATAAGCAAAAAACGGAAGAACAGCACAAATGCCGCAGGATCATATTCTGCTAGAGATAAGTAGCAGCAGAATTTCCACTCCAACATATCCAAAAGTAGTTCTAAAGAGGATCTATCAAAGATTTGGTATTGATCATGGTCTTCCGAAGAAACACCACAGACTCTTACAGGAAGGCTGTGGTGCAGAAGAGTAGTACAAGTCACTTGTGAAGGACAAGTTATTGTCTGAAATGGGACAAGAATAGCTTTTGTATCTCGAGGAAATGAAGGCTCTTTTACTACTAACGATGAATACTCAGAACAGTTGTGAGATTTGATCAATTTCTCTCAGTACTTGTGACAAATGTTGATCTTAAGCGTATGTTATCCAAGTCATTACACTGGATTATCTGTCACATTCAAAAAAGTAAAGTTATTGTAGACTGCGTTCACAACAAGGAAGTATGCTATAAATCGACAAAGAATATCGATCTTTGGTGTCCTTAGTTCGTAAATCCATTGGAATACAAATACACGAGGTAAATAGTAACATAAGGTCAATATAATACTTAAGAGCATTCACCACTCTTCTCTAAGTGTTTACCAGTGCCAAGTTGAAATCTTTCTGATCCAGACTTCACAAACTCAGCTAGGTAAGCTATTTTTCGATGTTTGGATTATCGTAAAACTTTTGCCACAAAGACCTTAAGGACACTTTCCTTTGAATTCGTTGCCACTAATGCCACTAAATCACAAGTGAGGGGAATGTAATCGATGTTCCCTGCTTGGTTTTCTTTGCTATCAACTTCTTTAGTGTCTTTTATATGTGATTTTCCTTTTTTTTGTTACATAAGTGCATGTTCGGCAGTGCATTCACCAAAGAAAGTTAGTAGGAATTACCATAAGACATTAAGTAAAACATTTATTTTTTGTTAACGTACGATGTTTCCCTTTTGGTTTGATGACCTTGTTTTGTGAAGATCAAGTTCCAGCCTTTTCTCTTCTCTTACCCCTGATGGTGTTCTGGCCCCCATCTTGCTCAAAATTCTGTGGCTTATGCCCGCAATTCTCTTGCTTTAGCTGGCAAAAGCTCATCTAAGATTCCCATAAGTTCCCAACTCAATCCAAATTTTCTATCTGGGTTTGTAAGAACGTGCAAAGCAATTTTTAAGACTTCAAAAGCTTTACATTGGGGTCTATTATACTGATGATCATTGGTGGCAACAGCCTCCAAAAACTTGACAAGAAAAGGAGCCACCTTTGTAATTTCCGTGGATGGATCCTTGCTAACATATATTCGGACAGAAGATAAAGGGGGTGGTGATTCTATGAGATCAGTCCACGGCGATAAGCTTAGATGTATCAATTATTCAATTCTATGTAAGGTTCAATCGTTCCGATACAAAGTCAACAATACCCCAACTTACTCATCATTACTTTTGTTGCTTTGCCCACGAACAGTTGTGTACGACTTTCCAGCTCGCATTTTTAGGCCCAGTGCAGCCACTTCTAATACGTGGCAGTTTAAGCAGACGCTTTCAAACCCTGGACGGAGGGTTATGCATATGGTCCGGTCTCCAATGGCTTCTTCCATGACCTCTTTGCAGCAAATGCACTCCTGCGCTTTTGTAACAAGGCTGACAGAGCAGTTCGAGTACGAACACCTGCAAAATAATGTGAAAAATACGTCTGTATAAAATTATTAATTGTCTGACCGCTTTAAAACTATCGCATAAAATCAGAACTACCGCTAATCACATAGCAACGAAATTGTAAACTTAAACAAAACACATAGTCGCGTTCATCATGCACACGATTTAACGACAGGTATGTTAAAATTGGAAAATAAAAATATAAATCTACATTCCATGATACCATACCATTCATTCGCTGGCACCTTTCCCGAATATCTTTGTTGAAACTGTTGTTCCTCTTCTTTGCGATGAACTCTTTTGTTGTAGTCCGCGGCTTCTTCCTCGGTGGTAAGAGGTTCGCAACTGTCGTTGTACGATGCAAATTCAGACAATTCCCCAATCACTTTGTCAACTGTAAAACTTTCTAGATCACTTTCAGATGTGCAGGAAGAGGAATCCGACGGAGAAGACATCTTAATGGCTCTAAACTCACAAACTTTTCCCAAATGCGAATCTTTTGGTTGATGTTTCTACATCACAGTGCATAAATCACGTGGTCAAACGCAAGACCGCTTTGCGGAGATCTGGCGGACTATTATTTTGCGAACTTTGTAATGGCGGACGGTATTTACGCACTTTTCAGTGGGAAATTTCCAGCCCCCGTACACAAGTATCATTCCAATTTTTCGCTGTTTGTATAATTTTGAACATATAGAAAAGATTTATGTTAAACAAACTCGGAAACAAAAACAACAATTTTCCTTGTAGTAGCACGTTAAATATACCGAGTGAAGAGTTAACTTCTTCAGTTTTTCTACGTCAGTCACGCAGAAAGTTCTGTAATTTTTCGTCCAGCTTTGGTGGACTAATCCAAAGGGAAAACGTGAACTCATCTTAGTGTATTGGTTGTGAGGTACAGAATACATTGGGAAGGAAGAGGGAAAGTGTCTCTGTGAGCAAATGTATTGAAACGTTGAGCACTGTGCAGCTTGTGTTTGACTTGTCGATAACTGGGACACATCTGTAACTCACTAGAAAAAATGGATGAACGACACCTTGTGAATAGAGCCACTTGTGTAGCGTTTGCACCCAAAGATCACTTTGTGAGATTTTCATTTCGTGGAGTGGTAGCAGGTGAATTAGAAATGCTTTGAGGATATCAATTCTGATAAGCAAAAATCGGAATAATCGCACAAATGCCACGAGATCGAATTCTGCAAGAGATAAGTAGCAGCAGAATTTCCACTCCAACATATCCAAAAGTAGTTCTAACGAGGATGTATCAAAGATTTGCTATTGATCATGGGGTTCTGAAGAAACGCCACAGAGACGTATAGGAAGGCTTTGGTGCAGAAGAGTGGTACAAATTACTTGTGAAGGACAGGTAATTGGCTGAAATGGATCAAGAATAGCTTTCGTATCTCGTGGAAATGGCTCGCTATTGATGCTGAATGCTCAGAACAGTTGTGAGATTTGATCAATTTCTTTCAGTTCTTTTGACAAACGTTGATCTTGAGCATATGGTATCCAAGCTATGACACTGGATTATCTGTCACATAAAAAAAAAAAACTAAAGCTATCTCAGACTGCGGTCATAACAAAGAAATATGCTATAAATCAAGAAAATGTAACTCTTCAATTTTTTCGGTGAATGTGAAGCACCATCATCAGATTTCGTGCCAGCTGCTTCATGCTGGTTCTCCATTTCTTTCTGTTTAGAGAATCTCATAATGCGATGAAGATCAGATGCAGCTTGTAGACATGCTTCTTCCTTTTCCATAAGGTAATAAAATCTGTTTGCAGTGGCCTCATTATGCGCCGCAAGGTCGGCTAAATCTTATCTCAACTCATTATGCCGTGTGGCACATTTGTGACTGCAGACTTGTGAAACAAAGTTGATGAGATGTGCCCTTGCATTTTGCCTTTCGTCCTGTTGCATTTATACCAGTGCAGATTTGGCCAGACTCCATCCAAGACAAAAATACGTAAGCTTTGCTACTCTCATTCTCATTACTAGTTGAATCCAACACCTTGCTTTGCACTTCCTTGAAGTACACTTGTAAATACGAGAATAGGGTTGGTGACAACACCACGCATGCTGGGCTGTGAGTGTCTGCTGTTTTGTGCTTGACACTTATGACGATGCTATCCTGCTTTTTCTTTGCACCCTCATATTCACCAACTGTCATATTAGTCAACACACCAGATGAGTGTGCCTTTCAATGGTAATTTCAAGGAGCAGAAAATCTCCGAAAAGAGTGTACACGGCATGGTTTACAACCAGTGAATGCACTCCAGTGAGTTTTCCTATTTGTCCGATAGCGCTCCCTGCTGACTCATTCTGTTCAAACTCATTGATCATATCAGGGGTTACTAGGTTGCTGAGGTCGTTGTTCATGTTCTCTAGTTGCCTCCGTTTGCTATCCTTTTTGTACAACATGGGCTAAAGACGTGCTTTCTCTGCAATTTGGCTGACAAGGGCAGTATCAACATCCACACACTCAGGTTTCTCTGGTGTCACGTACAAACAGAAATGCCTCAAACTGAGATGATACACCTTATGGTATCAGCAATATACTTCGTTGCTGTATGCAAAATGTCCGAGACAAGACCGTTTCTAAACAAAGACCTCAAGTTCTTTCTTGGGTCAATTGTTTCCAGAATACGAACCAACTGGGAGTCATGTTGTTTGGATACAGGGTTCGTACAGGTCATGGAAAACCTGGAAAGTCGTGGAATTTAATAATTTCATTTTCCAGGCCTGCAAAGTCATGAAATTTAATTGTCGTTCCTGGAAAGTCATGGAAAATTAAAGATTTGTATAATAGATAAGTTGCTGCAGATGACAAAGCAAGGCTGGACAATGTAAGATCAAGACAACAAATCAATCAGGCAAACGGAAGACATTTTGGTGGACTGAGGATACCAGAGTTTGTGTCTCTTGAACTGCTTTAGGTAAAAACAAGGAAAGTTTGAGAAATTTTCGAAAGCGACAGCTTAACGTAAGGTCGTGGAAAACTTGAAAAGGTCATGGAAATAGTCATGGAAAGTCATGGAATTTGAAGGGCTCAAAAGAGTACGAACCCAATCGATAGCTTTGCATCCTTTCCATTGCCATCTGAATCTTAATCTCTCTATTGAAGTGTGCAGAAATCAAACTTTTTAATAGTATTATTCTACACATTTCAAGTGCAGCGATTTGTTTATACAAAACAAGAAAAATAACTTTACGATATATGTATTACGTGGATTAACTGTTGTCTACATTAACTGATGTTTATTTAACTCACATTAAATCCACATACATACCATCCATTGGTTCCTCTATGACAATTCTCTGACGTATTCTAGGCTCTTGAGTTTAAAAATAGATCCCACAATGAAACAGCAAATAACCAAAAAACGAGGAAAGAGAGAAGGGAAGAGAAATGTCGTATTTTTTATTCCAAAACAACTAAAATATTCACAGCACAAAAATCCTGAACAGACACGCTGCAGTCCTTCCCACAGGTTGCTTGTCGAGCTCACCGCTGCATCGAACGCTAATAAATAACAATGGAAGAAACAAACTTGTAAATAAGTGGCAAATTTTCTCCTTCATATGCAACAACAGCCTGAATTTCAGCCATTTTCTCCAATAACAAACTCTCACCACTTCCTAACTGAAGGAAACAGGTAAAATTAATGCCTACTTTTTAAACAATGCTGTTCCCACGCTGTAGGAACAACATTCGTTAAAAAGTTGAAGAAAATACTACTTCAAGTAAAAACAGTTGTTTCAATATTCACAATTCAAAACAATATGAAATGTTTGCTTGCTATTAAAGCATAACGACTTCAATTCCATGAACTGCACAATGTAAAATTTGCAACCGACTTCTTACACTTACTGATTTATCACCTTAACCATTATAAATTGCAACTAATTATGTAAAAAATAGCTTTAAGTCAAAATAATTGATTTAATGTTTAACTTACACATCTTTCTACTTGTAAGCTCACCAAACAGACCAAAGGAGAAGTAGACCTATTTTCCAGAGAGTTTGAAAGTCAACCATGCACTTTATGTTTCAAAGTCACGTGGAAAGCATACTATTCGTTATCAAAAAAGATTGATTGACAAAATTAAAAAAAAAAAAGTTTTTATTGGCTCGTTTTTGTCTTAACATCGATAACTAGGCAGCAACTGGCAAAGGTTAACATCAATTGCATTAGGGTTGGGTCGACTGATTTTTGTCCTATAAAAGTAGCTAGAAATCTAGGCTTCTTGGTTTGATGAGAAGCTCACTATGTCAACTGATATTAGCAAGTTATGTGGTGTTCCCTTTTACCATTTGCATAATATCAAACGCATTGAGCAAGTATTTGTCTCGAGAATCAACAGAAATGCTTGTCCACATGCATTTATTACATTTTGTGTTGATTTACAAGAAGCCTGGTTTGGACATTCCGTTCAAAAGTTTCTGTTCAGTCAGTAACCTCTGTTATATTTCTAAATTGTCAGAGAGGGCTCAGGGCTGAGCAGTTTATGTAGCATCTGACTGTCAACAATTTACATTCTCATCTTCAATTGGCACATAAACAGCAACATAGTATGGAGACGGCGCTTTATGTTAAGTTAAGAATGATATTTTGATGTCCATGAATGAGCAACATGTCACCTTACTCGTATTTTTTGATTTATGTGCAACTTTGGACACAATACATCATGATAAGCTGATTAAATAGATAGGGTGTCATATGTAGAGACATGTTTTTCAAATTGTTGCCATTCTTGAGGCCGGGCCACTCTGAAAAAAATTGGTACGTTGGGATTACTTGGTGTATATTATATATCTTTTTGGACTAACCTACCTAACAGAACAAATAGAACTAAAAAAGCTTTTGTTGTTGAAAGAATTTCGCGAAATTTGGATATTGTGAGTGTTAGCAAAATCAAAAGGATCTTCTCTCCCGGAAATTATGTATCATATTGTTCTTAAGTAACAGATAATAAATTCTGTCCCATAGGTAGTTTAGATGGAAAAATGAGAAGTGTGATAACACAGCGAGCCACACGTTCAAGCGGTTGCTGAACAGACATTTTAATCTCTATCAAGTGCCTTGAAGGTACAAACGAAACTGAATATATAATGAGTCTAGCAGCACGTGCAAATGAAATTCAACACAGGGCGTGAAAATTACAATATTATAACAAGAAGTGGCTTTCATGAAAATTTCATGGAACACCTACACTAAAACAGAAATGAAATTAACACAAATCGTCTATATTCCTGATAGAAATACTGGAAATTCGGATATTTTGCCTTTTTTTACATATTTAAAACAGCTATAAGCTTACCATGTTTCTTTCAAAATATCGAAAATGTTCCTTTCTGGCCAATCTGTTGAGAACAAGAAGATGCTCGAATGCTTGTATGCGTAATGTGCTGTTGTAAGTAAGAATTACTGGTATGTTGAATGGCAGTGGAAAGTTGGGTAGTGTATCATCAACAAATGTGTGCAGGAGAGACGGAGATGTTCTGTTAGGGACTAATACACTGGAAGATAAGTTACACACAGGGGTTTCTTTGCTACTCGAAACGAAACTTACATCAATATTATCACTATGTATGCTAAAAGTATGGGTAGTTCACTAAAATTTGCATTCCCTTTTTTTAATGTCCTCAAAAAATGCACTTCCACATTCAACAATAGCATGTAATGTATCATAGTTCCAATAACTACAGGGCTGCAAGGCTGTGCCCTAGGAAAATTTCAGGGAGCCCTTCAGGCTCCCAAGCATTTTAGCTGGGGTGCCCAGGCCTAAAAGATCTAGATGGTCGCCCAAATAGAACTTTCGGGGAGCACTTTGGTCTTCCATTCTAGCTGGGTGCCCTATATGTTATTGAATCAAACGTTGCTAAAGTTGTTATATAATTGATTTTACATCTTATAATTTGTATCCAGACATTGATTTTGCTCTTAACCCCCCTCTTTTAATTCTGTTTTTTTTTTAACGTTGTTCGTTTTTGTTATTAATTATTTCTTTTTCTTGGTGTGACTTGTTGATGTAAGAATATGCTTGTTTTTACCTGAGACATTTCAGCAAGAGCAGAGATTGAACCACTGGCCCATATAATGGTGCTGCTTTGCGAGAATGAGCGGTCAGATTCTCCCCCGAGTTTGGTGGGCAGGTGAGCTAATGCGAAGATCAGCTCTGTCTTTAAACACTGGTAGTAAATAAGTGAATTTGGTCTTGTAACTGCTCGATCGATGAAAACATTAGCGAAGTATTTAAGGATCATGGAAATGGACCCAAGGTACATTACAATGATTTCAAATCCGTACAAGATAGATTTATTCTTAACACAGCAGCATGCTAATTAAAGCCATATGGACATGGTAGATTGGTGTCGTTGGTTTAAATTTAGATTATGTAGCACTTCCAAACCTGTTGCAATGCAGATGTCTTCTAGGCATTTTCCTTTCTTATCAATGTTGTAGATACAATAACGTAATTTCAACGTTACCTTTTATGGCTGGTATGTAAGATGTACCTGTGAATTTTTAATAAAGGCAGAGGTTCCATTAAAGAAAGCTCATAGGGGGTGTTCTTGAACATGACAATGGCAGAGGTTCTTCCTTCAAATTATTTGCATACCCTCCTTGTTGATTTTGCTACTTTCTTTGTGGTAGGATTATCAACAAACGAAAAGAGGTAAAATATTGGCCCTTTTCATTAGATTTATTTAGAAATGTTTTTGGGCGTGCTATTTTGGTATTCTTCTTTAGCCAGAGCTGTTTCAAGGTGCCCCCCCACTCACACAATGTTTTTTCCAGAAGGATTTCAGGTAAGGGAATTCTTCTGAGTACCCCACAGCGTTTCACAAAAGTTACCGTGGGGAATCGATCCTTCATGGCTGCAGCGCCACGGTGTTAATTGGAACAGTCTTCCGGTAAGCATTACATCTGCTTGCACCAAACGTGATGTTAGTACAATTAATTTATATTTAGATTCGTACATAGATTTTCTGCAAATTACTTTTCTTATAACCACTTGTAATAGCATAGTTTTTGTCTGTGATTCTATTCATAGTCATGGTAAGTAGGCTCTTAGTTTTGTATTTATTGTAATCCTTAAAGCGGACTGATATGGCTCCAAGAGCCCCAATAACAACAGGCACTACAATGACGTTTTGCATGCGCCAGACTTTTGCAATTTCATCTCTCAATAGTTGGTATTTCTCTAACTTCTCAAGTTCACCTTGTCATCACCTGGGATGGCAACATCAGTTATGACAACCTCTCTCTCCTTGTCTTCTTGCCTCAATTTTCCGATCACACTGGACTGTGAAATCCCTCAGTATCTTGAAGTTTTCACTTTCCACCACTCCCTCCGGCTTCTCTTCACACCAGGTATTAGCTGTTTCTTTTTCCTTTTATTATTATTATTATTATTATTATTGTTACTATCATCATCATTATCATTTTTTCTTTTCGTGTTATTTACTGGGTCTAGTGCTATTGTGTGAATTGTTACAAGTGATCTCCAGTTTGTAACAATGTAATATACCCTCTCTTTGTTTGGGTTTGTTGATTCTTAGTGGCAAATCCATGTAAAGCTTCACCAAACCAAAGCCGCTTAATGCCAGTGATGGAACACTCAAATATATAGACATAAATAACAAAACAGCAAAGAGAAAAGCGACTTGAAGTTTCCCGATATTTCGGACGGACAAGCCATTCTTCTTCAGGGGACTTAACACAGACACAGACACACACACATTTGTCCTTTCATGATCTTGCCTACAGGGAGAGGTAGATCTGACAACGAGTAAGCAAAGAGTAAAAGCGGGTACGTGGAAAAGCAAGGAAGTGACTGTTCTCTCGATTATGCACGTTCTATAATATAAAATGCACAAAAAATGTACACATATAGATTTAGTTACAATAGGAGTGCTAAATGCATAAAAAATGCAGAGCGCAATACAAATGAAAAGGATAGAAGTTAATGTGAGTGGTCATATACCTCATTCCTGGAGATACAGTAATGCCCAATGATTGATTGCTTGATGTAATGATTCAATGCATAATAGTATGTTGGCTGCGCAGTAAACTATGAGCAGCTGGCATTTTTTAGGTCATGAAGAGGAAATTTGAGGACACGAGCTACCACGATGATTGACGGTTGTTTCAAGTGGGTTTGTTTATTCATTTACTTTGGCCGGATCAAACATATACAGTTTGGGGCACACATTTCCCCTCTTGTCAACTGCGTAGTGTTAAAATGGATTTGTCAAAGGAGAAGCCTTGAGAATCCTACGAACAAGCCCCTCAGAAACTATGATTGACAGAGGCTACCCACAAACTTTGATAGAAAACCTTCTATCAGATATATATAAAGTTCCCAGAGAGGAAGTTTCTGGCAATAACGTGAGAGGCAGTATTACTACCTATACCCTGTCAGTTCTCCTGTGACTGCTTTCTCAAAGCGACCCAATTCCTTTAGCAAGACTTTGACTTCCAGAACAACAGTTAAGTATTTGCTCATTTATCTTTGCCTGAATGCTGCAAAGGGTAATGAAGCAAAAGATGAATGGTCATTCCTGAGGATGTGCGAAATGTAACTGACATGGGCACATTATTTTTGAGAAACAAAAACTCAACCGGGGACCTGCTATGAAGAAACAGGGCCTAACTCCTATAGAGTGCTCAGAATCTGTAGTTTTTGTATGCAAAGAAAGTGTAGTATGTAAAGTAGCTAACAGTAAACAAGTTTCAAGTGGAAATTAAACGACTATTGTTTTTGTAATGTGTAAAGTAATATGTATCTTTGTGTATATTCACTGTTCGAAGAACGTAATAATTGTTTTTAGGTGAAATGGAAAGAGAGTGAGTAAGCCCCTCTGGACATTATTTCAGAGAAGAGCAACGTTCCTGGAATTTTACATCTTCTGCTGCTGGCTAACAAACTTGTTACTGACAAACCTGTTGAAGAGAGCAGCGATACCGTAACTTTGCCTGAGGTAATGTACCTGAGGGCTGCGTTGACTTTGCATTGTATAACCACATCACATATCGCAAAGTTCTTTGAGCTTCATTCTAAAAGAAGCCTTGCCAAAAGCACAATTCCTGATGGTCAGATTTTAATGAGGGTTTTTATTTATATACAATCTTCAACTTGAGTTGAATGTATTTCAGAGAGCGCTCAACTCCCAAATGATATATATATTAATATATATCCTAAAAATACAATTTAAACACGCTGCATATTTGCATTTGTATATTACTTGTACATCTATAAAGATTTTCCTTTCACAATTTTTTCAGTCAGAAATTTATCCTTCATGGCCAACTCGTGTTTTAAGATGAAGAACTTCCAGTGGGTACAACAGAGTATTTACAAATATGTATCAATCAGATCGGTCAAAGCTAGGGAAAATGCAATGGTCACAACCTCTTTGGAAAATTGCACCCAGGTAAAAGCAGTGGTGGTGCAGCTAGCCACAGACCAGACTCTGGTAGCTAAAGGCAGTTTTCAAGTGTTAAAGGTGCATTTGAGCAGCTAAAATGAGGGAGTGGCAACGACAGCAATGAGAACATCCAAAAACAATTAGCATTATACCCAGAACATTAAATCTGCACATACATTACGCTTTTTATTATTACTCTCCTCAGGAGAAGAGGCACATCAACTCACAGCAAAACTCAAACGAAAGAATCTTAGCCAAACTGATATAATGGAAAGATAGAAGGCAGAAAGAGTCATTCCATGATCTCGCCTGCAGGGAGAGGGAGATCTCATGACGTCAGTATTCATTCTCTTCAACAACATTACATGGCCAATGAAATGGTGAAGGAGGAACTCAGAACAGTTTTCTCTATAAGGGTATATGTAGGCTTTCTAGTCTTCTCCGTTTTGCATTCTGTTCCTTGATCTCGGGGGTGAACCAAGGAGACTTTGGATGCAAGGTTACTACCTTATTTCTTTCAGGAGAATGATTATCAAGTAGCGAGGCTAATTTCCTGTTGTGTCTCAAACCAGGTCACCTATTGATGCAATGTCATTATCTAATAAATTCAAGTTCTTGATGTCTTCGTGAAAAATAGAAAAGTCTATGCACCTGAGGCTCCTGTAGGTAATGTTTTTAGAGGAAGTTATGGTAAGAGTACTTTGCAGCATACTGCATATTAGTGAGTTTACGCAACAGGACGGCAGGAAGAAGAGGACGGCAAAACAGCTGTGTGTGACAAACGTGACAAGGCTATTACCTGTGGGTTTTGTCGTGATCTTCACTTAACACCAAGGTTTTCTGGTCCATTACAAAAAGATCTGTTTAAAGGAAAGTGAAGTTTGGCGAAAAGTTGTTTCAAATAAATATTGTCACGCTTGTCACACAAGGTTTGCCGTCTTCTTTCCTCTCCCGTCCTGTTGCGTAAGTTCACTAATGATAAGATAGGACGGCATCAATTACTGGAGTACAGTGTGCTAAGCTATCTCCTTTGGAAAATATCCAAGATTGCGGTAAACAATCTATAACATCACCAAACACCACTTTCCAGAAAGTGCTTGGTATGCACAACGAGCCAATCAGAAAAGACTAATACCACGTGGGCCATGAGGTGATTTGGCACACTTTACAAAATCTGTCAGATTTGACAAACAGTTCGTGCAATGAGCGACAAATTCTGGTCTTCTTCCTTCAAATTATTCGCTTACCCTCCTTGTTGATTTTCCTTCTTTCTTTGTGGTAGGCTTATCAACAAATGAAAAGAAAGTAAAATATTGGCCTTTTTCATTAGAATTTGAAAGAAATGTTTTTGGGCGTGTTATTTTGGTATTTTTCTTTAGCCTGAGCTGTTTCAGGGTGCCCCCACTCTCACAATGTTTTTTTCCAGAGGGATTTCGGGTAAGGGAATTCTTCTGAGCACCCCAAAGCGTTTCACAAAAATTACCATGGAGAATCGATCCTTCATGGCTGCAGCGCCATGGCGTTAATTGGAACAGTCTTCCCGTAAGCATTAGATCTTCTTGAATTAAAAGTGATGTTAGTACAGTTATTAGTTTTTATTTAGATTTTTATATAATTTTTCTGCAAATTACTTTTCTTTTTACAGCCAATAGGTTAAATAAACCCTTCTAAGATTGGTACTTTTTGAAGCTGCTCGCAGTGGTGAAGTTTCTCTTTCTGAGAAACGAGGAAAGACAAGGAAATGCATAACACGTAATGGCCATCTTGTCAATGCAAGTGTAAGCAAAACGATCGCCAGAACCCATTTTCCTCGCCTTTGAGCATTGTTAGTCAGCACAAAGCTCAAATTGAATGTTCTCTGTGCGCCATAAGTTTTTTGACATTAATGCCAGAGGCTTTTTACATGAGTTCACTTTTTCGTTCACCTGACAAGTATTGCGCTTTAATATCGAGACTTAAAAATATACTTAACTTAAATATATAAAGAAATCAGCAGACAACACTAGTGAAATCTGAACAGAAATCTTACTTTTATTAATCAACATGCAACATTACAGCACCATTGGGAGTTGATACCTAATTACATACAAAAACACAACAATAGAGAGTTTTTTCAGCATCAATTCTGCTGTAGACGTCTTTGAGATAAGTTGCAGAGGCACTCATCTCATGCTAACGTGTAGCTGGAAAGCAAAATGACTTCCTTAGGCAGATCTTGTGATCTTGACTCTACACTGTTTCTTCTATTGGTTCTAAAATAGACGGGCTTCCAGCTAGACTCATAAGGTCCTTTCCAGTGGTGTATTGTAACATGGTCATCATATATACCAGTGACCTTCCCAATGACTGGTGTCTGGTCCCATTCGAAAAGATTGCTGGCTTTAAAGGAACGTACTTCCAAGTTGGCTGTTTAATCCTCCACTTTCTTTCCAGCTCTATTTTCTCCCTTAGGGAGTGGCCCAGTTGTGATCTTATAAATACTGAATCAACACTGGTGAGCGGTCCCAAAACAAGAATTTGATCATATTTTTCTTCACTTTAATTATTAGAGATTGTTGGTTACTAGTAAACCGACATTTCGTGACGGCACATATGGAAAAGCCTTTAATTGATATTTCCTGCATTATTATAATGGTGTACATTGCTTTACAACGGTTACCACTAATGCGCCCTCATAGTTTAAGTAAAGGTTTTCAGGTTGTTTATTTATTTAATATTGTATGAAAACATAACGATTTGGCAAGGAGTGGAAATTCAATGAAACAAAAGGTATCACACGGACAAGGTAGTAAAGTTTCCTCCGAATGGATGCTGTTTTCAAAAAGAAATTTCTACTTATCATTCGTCATGTTATAGAATAGAATCCAGAACTACCTGCAGTACCAAGAACTCAGACGAGTTGCAAGCATGTACTGAGAAGGCACTATGTGGTTGTGACTTACAGAGTGCAAGTAAGTCGATAATTTGAGTTTCCTCCTTCAAACACTCGACAAATTCAAATTTTCTACGTTTCTTTGTTCTTCTCACTGTGTTTTGGTACTTGTGCTAGATGTTGCTTGTAACATTGTAATATAGTCATTGTGACTATATGAATAAACTGAAGTTAACAACGCCCTGAAAGTGGCCGAGTTTTTTCCAGGACTTTTCTTCAAGCAAATCAATTAAAAGCCTTATCACCCGCTACCTGTTTTTAAATTCCTACCAAGGGCTAATTGTTTAACCCTGTCCATGGTAAAAGCTGGGGAAGATACTCTTTTTGCATTGTGAACAGCTGGGCCGTGCAATTTGCTTGATAACTCAAGTACTCTTGTCATTTCTTTCACTGTCCAGCAGCTAAATTCGCAGGGAAAATGCAACATTATTAAAGGATAAAAAAATAAAAAAAATTGCTGAAGGGAAACCCAAGTTCACACAGCTATGTAAGTAATCTGTGCAGTAGGTTCTTCTTAATTCATGGCATGATCTCTTCATGTACTTCATTAGGTTCGGTACACAAATACATGGGCGTGTATTGTAAAGGCAGCTTGTGCAATCGCAAATTCGTGGTGAATTGGTGAAAGGAGAGGAGTAAAATACACTTACAGCCTTGAACGGAAGTGACCTAGAATTGACTCATTTTAATCATGTTTAATCTTACAAACATTTAACAAATAACAATTGAAACGAATTTGTAAAAGCTGAGCATAGGTCAATGGAAGGAAACATTTGTCACCTTCTGGTGAAAATGATATTCGGTCACAGTCTGTCTCTGCTTCTTGGCCTAGCAAGTTTCTTCAGCCTTCCATCCCATCTAGTGAATGTTTGCTAAGGGGCAGCCCAGCGCCTTGTGCCTGCTGCCTCGGCAGTTGACATTGAATTGACTCACTTTAATCATGTTTAATCTTACAACCATATTAAAACAATTGAAACAAATTTGTCAAAGCTGAGCACGTTGATCAAAGAAGGTGTCAGTGGAACATGTGTGGCGTATTTTAGAAGGAGGCGAAATGGGATAATTATCTTCTTGTGGTTATGGTGACAGGAAGACTCGAGAAGGTACTGATGTTTGTTGGTTTTGTATGTAAATCTGTGTGGATTTGGTTGTTGCTGAGGTGTACCAGTACATCTAGGAAGGGAAGTGACTGATGCAAAGAAACTGGATATTCATGGGTACAACTCTCCTCTCTCTATATAACAAGTACCTACCATCTTTATTGCTTCTTTTTTTGTCCTTGATATAGTTTGCCTTTTTTGGTGTATGTGGAACCATATTACTTATACATTTCTCTCTTTTTTATGAGAAACTGTTGCTTTTTTAAACTCTTGTTTTTTGACATAATGTAATATTTTAAATCTTGTGAGACTGACCTGCCTCGATTAGTTTTAGCTACCTGCGGGTCAGTCAGATTTGATTGTAATAGTTTTTATATATAGTAAATAAACTTGAAACTAAACTTCGGTAAACTTTATGTCAGAGTGAATGGAATTTAAGTACCCAATGAAAGTTTTAAGTTTTTCTCTCCTTGTGTCCAAACCATAAAGATGCTGTCTATGAATCTACGCTAGATGAGGGGTTGAAAGGGGTGCTGTCGATTGGCTGTTCAGATTTGCCCATTAATAAGTTTGCGAATGAGGGTGCCATACACTTTCCCATTGCAGTTTGTTGAATTTGTAAGAAATGCTCATTGTTGAAGGAAACATTGTTCAACACTTAAAATTCAGATCCCTTCCTTCACCAACCAGTATTGCTCCTCATCTGCATTTATTTTTACTTTGTCAGATATCTGAATGCTCGTGCTTCATCACTTGCTTCGTCAACTGGTGATTTTTAAAATAAACTGAAAGCCATTTCAAGGGTTTGAAAATTAATTACAGGATCAAGACGAATTTCGGAGCCATGGTGTGATGTAGTCGTTGCCTGAGCTCATCCAAAAGCTTCTGCTAAAAGGGCATAATTTGTTGGACCCAGTTCGTTTTTAAATAGTCCACTCAAATCTTTGATCAATGATGTGTAGTGATGATTGTTGTTCTTCATAAGTTTTGTGACAAAGTTTCACAAAACAAGTATTTTTACCGGATTCTTATTTGCAATACTAGATTGAATTAAACAAACCAGGTCAATGACGAGTTTTTGGTTGTCTCCAGCGATACAAGAGTCAAGCAAACTGCTTTCAATCCCTCTTAGGGCTAGTTTGACCTTGTTGTAACTGTTTTTGAGCAGATCTGTGATGATATATATATTCTGCTTTTTCAAGGGCGTCCTCCAGCTCATCTTTTCTGGTCTACTGCTTGTTGAAGCCACTAAGACCAATTCGGTTCTTGGTATCTTTCAGAACTCCATTGCACTTGTGCTGAAGTGTATTCTTCAAATCTCTCTCCTGCCTTGCCCAGTTTGAACATGAAAATGGATGTTTTCCATGTGACATCATTTCCTCTTAGTAGGGAGGATCTATGCTCTTGGCACCTCCAGTAAACTTGATCTGCCTACCGTGAACTCTTATTGTTTTTTTCAGTGGAATGTAGATTGCTTTTGGGTTTCTACCTACTTCTTCCAACATAAGTCTCTGTTCTCCTGGGTGCTGTTTCTTCCAATCATCCTACCAAATAACACTGTTCATGGTTCATGGAGGTTTTGTAACTTGTGATGCCTTCATACAGCCTTTTCTGGAACAGCTATATTGTTGTGGAGCTCCTAATTTGCTGGTCATCTTTGAAATGTTCTATGACCTCTGGATCCCAGTAATAAGGGCATGTGACTTACGTGGTTTGCTATTGTCTTTAGTGGAACGAGAGGTCATGAATTTTCAGGTGCAGTGAAAAAAAGATTTTTTTCTTGCAAACTGAGACAGTTTAAATATGCTGATGACAATTTTAAAAATTAAGTGACAGTATCGTGTTGTTGTGGGAACACTGACACATTGTTCTCAAACAACAACATGGAGAAATGGTGTAAACAAGCATCAAGTATGGCATGGGTTACACATGGGAAAAGTTAACGACTTTTCCGAGTACAAAAAAAACAAAATCTCGAAACCACAACCGGAAAGCAAAATTTAGCATGAAGCTATTAGGGTCGCACTGGGTGCGGGAAAATGTCAGTGATGACACTTTGCACAACTGAAGTAGAGCACATACGCGTTTAACCACAAGAAAGGAAAGGTAATGGATGAAATAGCATTGATTTAGTTAGTGGAAAGAGAGAAAGAAAGAAAAAGTTAATTAATGAAATAAATGAATTAGAGTATCACATGAATCCAAAAGTCACAGAAAAATTGGAGAAAATAAGGAAAAAAAGTCAAAAACCGTATTTATTGATTACTGAAGCTGCGGCGGCGTTAATTTAATCGAGTAAATGCGGTAACGTGGGATGAAGAAGATGCTGGTATCAATTCCGAAACAGACCCTCCTGTCAATTCGTAAACGGAATTGATACCAGTGACTTCTTCCACCTGCTGGAATAGCTCCAAAAAGAGTTGTACGAGCCATTCCACCTGGTTTAGCTCCTCTACTGCACCTTTCCATCCCCGAAGGGCACAGTCACATGCGCCAGAGGTAGCCCCAAGCTCCTCTGCCGTACGTTGCCATTCCCGAAAAGCATGGTTTCATGCGCCAGAGGTAGCCTCCAGCTGCCACTGTAAGACACTAATGCGCCTTAACAAAAAGGAAATAACTAAAACAACCACAAAACACACAAAAATAAACAAACAAAAAAAGCCAATAAAAAGATCCATTGCTAAATGCGAAAAAATAAAACAGATATAAGAACTGTAAGAATTCTTTTGTGATCAAAGGTATCAATCTTTTTTCCATTTTTAAGTTACAACCTTTACAGTTTTGATAATAAAAATGTTTACACAGCAAAGTTTGATGGACGCCAATCAAAATTATCTTCAAAGGGTGGGATACCCTATGTATAGCCGACGTCTCCCCTAAAAATGCTTGTGTGGGTGACTAGTAGAGAGCGAGATGGCCAATATGAATATTCGTTCCCCCAGAACCACCACAAAAAATTCTACGTGCGTCTATGCACAAACACAGAACTAAAAAGTACGCACAACCCCAAAAAATAATTCTGGCAATACCATAAATCCTCTATGAAGCCCTCCCTCTTAAATAAGCCCCCCTTCTCTAATAAGTCCCCCCTTTTCAGAGGAGGAAAGTTAATAAGCCCTCCTCCCCTTCCCCCAATTCTTATTCTTCACAAAAGAATTGACAATTAACATGGACTGATCAGTTATGGTTTAATTCAGGCCGGAAGTTCATATTGTTTTTGGTCTTCTGTTGCATGACCTCCAACTTCATATGCTTAACTTTCTCAACTTTGCGCTCTAGTTCTCTGTGGAGAATTGTCACCATTTAAAAATGTAAACGTAAGAGGAGTTTTCCAGAGATTTTCGTTTGTAAGTTGTGTACGACAAATCCATAGTCCATCAGCTAGGGGGGTTGTATGGCTCACTTAAGGGGAACAAACAAAACATGTATAATCTAGCAGGCATGACAGGCGCTTTATGAGCCAAGCGGGGCAAACGCAATATTTTGCGCGCGGAAGCGCGAGATGAGGGTAAGAGA